>JAOQMQ010000008.1:5455118-5478043 GCA_027563845.1 Erythroxylum subrotundum
CAAAATTTCATATAATATAACATTATATGCATAAACGACATCCAAAATTAATTTTGGTGCATAACGACATAACACTGAGAGTACACAAGCCCCCACAAGCCCAAATAATACTAGGAATAGGTACAAAAATTTTCAAGAAAAAATTCGGAGAGTACAGTATATTTTGATTAATTTTAAAATTCGGGAAAAATAAAAATAAAATTCTGGCATTCCAAAAATTTCAGAAAAAATACCATAAAATAGTAATGGGCCAGTGGAGCAAGTAGGAAAAAAATTTGGGAAAAAAGGGCCACCGGAGGCAGCTGCACGAGCCCACACCCGCCACCAGTGCGCGTGGGCGCGGGTCTGGCGGGTCGGACTTCATCTTCTCCGCCCGCCAGCCTGGTATCCAGGTCGCCCGACCCGGTTCGCGACCCGGTTCAGAAAAATGATGTATCTCTCTCAATTTTGATCCGTTTTCAACGAAATTTGTGTCAATAGATTCAGAATTTCACGATCTATAAAAGCCCTCTATTAATAACACGAAAAAAGTTACTGAAAGTGGTTCGAAAAATTGAAGGAAACGTTTTATGTTTCGGTTTTTTTCGAGTTCTTGAGGTTTACGATATACAACAGCAAATTGAAGAACCTAACACATGCTTTGACACCAAACCGAAACGAATCAATAACCACAAAATCGATTTCACGAAAAAACAATTAACAAATCCGAAAAACCTCAAATTCCATACAATAAGATACCGAAAATTACATAAAAATTACACAACAATCAGCAGTCACAATTAGGGTTAATTGGCTGGCACTTGAAATAGCAGGCCTGTGCGAAAACAAGAAGATTATCACAAGAAGATCAATGGAGAAGAGATTGTAGGAATGAAGATGATGTCATAAAGACTAGTTCTCAAACTTAGATGCAAAACGAGCTACATAATATATAACCATTTTGGATATTGGTGATAATTAACCACCCAGATCAAAAAACTTAGCAGTTAATAAAGACAAAAGGTACATTTACCCTTTCACAAACCTGTATGCATTCATAAGTACAACTATAGGGACTGAATGAAAGAGTTGTACTTCAAACCCACCATTCCTCTTTATCAAAAACAACATGCCCACGCTCAACCATATTACGGTCCTTATAAACAAAAGAAGGTGGTCTTGTTTTTGAAAAAATAGTTCTTTCCATATTCAACAAGAAATGACGATGGGCTGTAAAATTAAGGAATAAACAGAAACTATAAGTATGAAGATCAAATTAATAGGTAACTATTCAAACAATAAATCTTAGTGTCAATCCATGACTAAGCCATCCTAAAATGTTAATAGTAACTTAGGATGAATGAGACAAATATAAAGACAAGGATCAAAAGTATAACGACCATTTAGACACTGGATGTATAAGAAGAAAATATTAAACTGTAGTCTTAGCACTAGAACATATTTCTTAAAGATTGGAATGTCAGGGACATCTATACAATTATGAGTGATTCTTGGTATCTAAAAGGCAAAGTATAAAACAATATTTTACCTTTGAACACAAGTTTGTTTTGAATTACTTGACATCTGTTCATTTAAAGAAATCAAAGGAGGTGATCTGACTCTTTGCAGGTCCTGGACTCTATCAATTTTAGCTGTTACACTAGTTCCAGAATTGCAAGAAGTAACAAATGAAGTTGTGATAGAAGGTCTTAGATTTGCTTGCACATCATTTTTAAAGGGTCTCTTTACATCATCCTAGCTCAAAGGAGATCCAACAGGTCTGCACAAAAGGAATAAGATATAAAGATTGTCGATCATGATACAATAAGACTATTTGCATTCAAAATTTAAGCTAGGCAGACCTACAATAGTCAAATGTGGTCAAATTTATGACATGCTTTCATTATAGGCTGAAAATAAAAAATTTAAGAATAGGGAACCGTAAAGGAGTTAACCTATGGGATCCAGCAAATTGGTAATAACTTGTTGCAGTAAGAAAGCTTCTTTTAAAACTCAAAGGAGCTTCCTCCACTCTTTCTTGAGCTTCAAGGTTCCTTTCATCCAAAAAGGATCACTAGCTCTGTTAGACTAGGAGGGGGAAGTAACCAACATTTCTTCAAAAACATTTTCACAAAGCTTCGCATTGCATCATGAGTATTATACCAAAAAAGAAAGGACTAGGGCTTTAAAAACTTCAAATATCTTCTTACCTTGAATTTTGATAAGCTTATTGGGGAATAGTAGCAAGATCAGAAGTTTGATGAGGTAAAAATGGCGACCTCATCCTTTCGGTAGTTGCGGGTCCCTTAGAAGTCAAAACCAATTTTGCATAACTTCTACTGAATTATCTTTAAATTACGTGCATTTTCCAATTCATATACATATAAGATAATACAAAGTCAAAACTTAGGAAATCAAAGATGTGATTCTTTAAGAGAAAGAAAACAAAACCAAAACTCAAACCCTAAATGCCCCCACCCCCTCCCTCACTCCAAAAAAAAGGGAAAGGAGAAAAAAATTTCAATCTTTAGGTGAACAAATGAAGCAATCTATTAAGCATACTCAAGAAGAAATAAAATCACGCCAAAACAAGAGTACACAATTAGCATTACATTGAAATAATTTTTTAAAAAGGGGGAATACCTGGGAGATCGGTGAGGGGCAGGATGGGGAAAAGGCGGTGGATCCAATGAAGTAAATGTAGATGGCGAGGAATACTTCCAAAAGTGATGAAAGTTTGAGACATTGGCTCAACGACCTTCCCAAACTCTTGCATTTAATCTTCTTCTTCTTTGTTTAACTCGTACAAGTACATATATCTATAGATAGAAGTGAATACATATATAATGTTATTTGTATTTGAATGTGTTTACTTTCGTAAACTTTAGGGATTGAGCCCAAGCCCATTAAGCCCCATCCAATAAATAGCTTTATAATAATACCGAATATAGAAATGGACAGGGTCAGATTCAAACTATTTACGACAAGGTTAAGATAGTTCCGACTTAATCTAATTAAATAAAAATAATATTATTTTAATTAATTAATTAATTATTAAATAGAATTACGTTATTTTAAAAATATAATGAATTTATTTTATATATTCTAACTCAATTAAGTTAATTCAAATTTTGAATTGGGCCCGAGTTAAATTATCATCTTTGACCGAATAAAAGATGATAAAAACTTATTTAAAAATTTAATAGTCTACCGCTTTAAAAAATTCATATTATATTTTACATTTTACCATAATAATTCATCAAATAACCACAAAATTCTAATTTTGAAGGGAGTTTAAGTACATAGAACACTCTTATGAATACCGTAACAAATTTAGTATCAAATTTGTTTCGAAACGATATGATACTGATACTAGTCAATATTGAGTACTATTTCAGATAATTTTTTAAATTTATAAAATTACAACAGAAAGAGCTAATACCAACCAGTATCAGAGTTTAGTACGATATCAAATTTTTGTCAGCACGACCAATACCATCCAGTACGGTATGATAATCTCAACAATAAAATATAATTTATAAGCTTGTGGCAATAGTAAATAGTAAAAGGGTCAAATGAATTAATTTTTCATTCAATAAAAATCGTGTTTATTTTTTCTAAAAACCTTATCATTTTAGCTACAACCAACCACAAAAAGGGTCAAGTGAATTAATTTTCATTCAAAAAATCATATTTATTTTTCTAAAAACTTATTAAGTTAGTGAAAATGTAGGTCACCTTTTGTGATAAAATTATAGTTGTTGTTCACATTTTTAAAGATAATGTTAGATTAAGTTATTATTTTAAATTTTAATATATGGATTATCAGTATATGTAGTTTGAATATTTTATATTAAAATATTTAAATTTGTTTGCAAATAATAATATTAAAGAAAAAATCGTGATAAGTAGTTCCTAGTTTCTAAAATCCATACAATAATAACAAAATTAATCATTAGAGTGTTTAATTTTCATATGTTATTATAGCAAGAAATAATTACCATTAATTTGTAATGTTTATATTGACAATAACCTTTGTAACAAAAAGTTGACGATCAAGTGACAACAAAATTTCTTGTCATAAAAATTGCGAATAGTAGTGATCATAGTGTTGGTTCCATTTTTATGACGATATTAAGTAGACACTAATATCGAATTTTTATTGACAAAAGTTTTCATTATAAAAAGTAAAATATTGTGTGACGATAAGCCGTTTCGTCGAAACAAGAGAAAAATATTAGCGATCAAACTATATTTTATCATAACAAATAGAAAATATTAGTGACTAATATATGTTTTGTCACGATTACAATTCATTCTTGCCAAAATTACTTTGGCGTCAAATTGCATATACTTTTAGTGACATAACTTAGTGATAAAAGAAATTTTGATACTATTAATATATTAATAGTAATAATTTAATTGTGAAAGATACTAAATTATCACAATTATTATTGTATTAGCGACAGAAAAATAAATCATCACAGTTAATTCAAACAATAATATCAATCAATTTTTTTGTGACAAAAAACCTCATATTTGTGATGATATAATAGTTTGTCACAAACAAGTTGTCACTAAATGTCTTAATTTTTGTAGTGTATATTTTATCTAATTATCTGCTACTTTCTTATTAACTTCCATGTTCTAGACTTGTGTCTCAAATATTTTTCTTGTAACTAGTTAACTTTCAGTTCACTTTGTCATGTTCTTGTTAAATGTTTTCCACTAATTTCTCAACTTCAAAATTTTGAACTTCTACCTTAAAATTTTTTCCACCACGTACTTAATTTCCAACTCACTTGGTCACTTTCCGGAATTCTGCCTCAAACAATTTTCTTTTAACAATTTAATTTCCAACTCACTTAATCATGATCTTACTAACTATCTCCCTATACTATTTTTTAAAGCGCATATCAATTATGTATTAACTGTCTAAAATTCTTAAATCCTGAACTTCTATTTACATATGCATGAACTCTCTAACAAAATGACTTTAAGGACTTATAGTATTTGTTGGCCTTTTCACTTTTGTTGAATTCTTTTTAGGCTATCAATAATTAGAATAATAAAATTTTTACAATTAAAGAATAATTAGTTATTTCTTTATTTTTCGCGTATGAATCTCTTGATTGGAATTATTGGAGATCCCATTATTTCCAAACCTAAATAACCCTTCAAAGCATTGTGCTAATTAGTTTTGAAAATACATTTATTCAGTCGTCACTTATTTCTACTTATACCTCCAAATTAGGTGCAACGCGTGACCTCCTTTATTAGCTTTTTATTTCTAGTGATTGGTGTTGGTATTTAAATATTTATTGATAATTTTAATTGATGTAATACCATGCATGTTAGTAAAAAATGGAGAATATCCTAGCACTATAATATTGATTCTAATTTAAAACAATTACTTTTCCTCTCTTAAAAAGATTAACTATTGAATATCTCAAGCGATGTAACCAAAATCTTAAATTCACTTCTTATGCAATTATATTTAAAAGAGTAAACGAAATTATTGTTATAGCGAGAATAATCGAATGTCACTTTGTCATAACATAGTGTTGTGCTTCTCCACCAACTCTTTCACTTTACGTCCGCCTTGCTCAATTTCAATTCTACCAACTATCTCTGTCCTATTCTCAATTACCTAGTTGAACGTATGATTTCGTCATACCATAGAATACTACTCATGTCTTTTGAACTTCATGATTCATATATAATATAGTCATGTAAAAAAGCACTAGACCTTGTACATTCATCACTCTTCATTTGTGATTTGGCTATTAGCCAATACAACATAAAGTTTAGACAGTATTTCCCAATCCAACCTTACACGGAATCACAAGTTATTGTGAAACAAACAAACCATTTAACAATATAATCACTTACAGGTTACAGCGTTTATTCGTACGCAACACGACCAAGTTTGGATTTTAGAGGAAAGTTGTCAGTTTATTTTGCGGCAATTAGTACGAATCTCTCCGCTAGTTCCTGTTAATGGGCTAAGATTTCCCATCTTCACCATAGCAGCAGCAAAATCTTCGTAAAATGAAGCAGAATTAGTGCTATATGTGGAGACGTGTGAATCAGTGGAGCCGCCACTGTAAAGCTGTTGATCCGAATGCAGAAGACCTTCACTATTGACCAAGTTCATGAAATATGCATTATCAAACACCACAGGGCTTATGGCATCAAGCGAAGAGAGGGTGTCATTGCTTCCAGTGCTCGGACAGTTGGCTTTCAGCGAAGTTGCAAATTCCTGAAAAATGTTGTTTCCTTTGTAGATTCTGTCCCGAAACGTCAGACACCTGGCTTGCCCTATTGTATGAGACCCTGCATGCATGTCATTATAGAGTGGTGATTCTGATGACCTTTGCTGTATTCTATAATCATTTTGGTATAAGTTGTAACAAAAGAGTCTTTGTAGTTTGTTATTATCAAGAAATGTCTGAAGACTAATACTAAATATTACAGGTTTGATACCAGTACTATGTATCACGTATTTAGTCAAGGGCATTGTAAGCGTCTTAACTAATTACCAGAGAGAGCAACCATCTCTTGGGAGGTGAAGCCCTTGTTTGAGAAGGAAGATATGAGGTCGCTAAGATCCATAATAGGGGAAGGAATATCAGTATTTGCAGCACGGAAGCTTGCAGTGGTGGAATCTCTTCTGCCAAGTTGAACTGTCCATGAAGGCCCTCCTAACTACAGAAATTGAAAGTTTAGCTTTAATATCTACGTTGTCTAAACTCTTAACACCTAAAACTTGAACCTCGAACCTATCATTATGCTCCCGCTTGGTTTTAAATGTAAATTGTATATTTATAACATTTGAACTCACCACGACAACAGAGTCTCGAGCAGCAACAGTTAGAACATCAGCACAAGAAACAACACCAGGGCAAATAGACTCTAATTGAGACTTTATGGTATCGATAACATCGAAACCTCTCAAAGAGTTCATGTTGGGACCTGCAGTCTTCTCTCCTGTAAAACTTGAAGTGTCGTCTAACAGAATAGACGCATCACATCCCTGTTCCCAGCCATGCAAAACCTTGTCAAATTAGGATATTGATAACCAATTTTCAATAAATAGACATATATATACATGTTCTTAGATATCAGATAAAACTTAGCTTGCATCTGCATGCATGAGCGATATTATTTATTCAGTTATGTCAGCAAGTGTAAAGGATCCGTTCATAATAACATAATACTCGCTACTAATGTATGGTGGTAAGATTCTTAAAGAGTGTAGTGTAACAGTAAATATGCACGAACATGCTGTACAGTTGCATGATTTTTTACTAGAAATCCTTGGTAGAATATGGAATTAGTAAGATTCTCATAACATGTGATGCCCACACCTATGTGCATGCATAGAATGATGCAATAGGAAGAGACGCAGAGAATAAAAGAGATACATTGACAAAGCAGTCATGAAAATGCAAACGGAGCAGAGACGCTCCCATGCGGTGCTCCTTGACCACTGCAGTTAATACTGCACGTTTTATAGTGGAGAGTGCTTTTGGGCATGTTTTCACGTAGTAATTTGACGATAGTTGTGCATATGCTATTCCAAACAAAAGCGAGGATAAATATAGACCATAAAGCGCAAACTTAAACCCCATAATATAATGTATCACAGACACAAGTAGAGCGATATCTATATATGTATGTGAAGCGTAATTGTTCCAAGTAGAGATGGGTTACTCTGATCATATGCTCAGTGCTCTTATATATAGAGGAGCGGGTCCCTGAAGTTGTAGACGATGAAGCTTTTGATTCGATCGTTCATAGTCAAACATATCTTGTTTATCATTTCTTTTTATCGTAATTGCTTATTGTTTTTCGCCGAAAGCTGAAGTAGGAAGCAGAAAAAAGGAGTGCGGAGTAGGAGTCTGACGTGGTTAGATTAAGTTTGGCGTAATATAGCAAATGAATAAGCTAAGAGGTCAAATAAAGATGTTACTAGACTGTAGCAGGTAGAATGTGAACATATATTTATCGAAGAATCTATTTATGTCTGTATGTGTATTGATAATAGTCTAAGTCAACTAAACTATCATTCCTTTTTTTGTTCTATAGCCATTTTACGATTTAATGTCTTCACTACTCAGATTTTGCTAATGCGCCAAACTTCGGAATGTTCCTCTTCTTAAGCTTTTAGTTGTGGCATCCAATAATACGATATAAAAATTAATGGTCAACAACTACATGTTTGATCGGTCTTAAAGATTCACATGATGCAATGAAACAGCCTTTGACGAGATAAGTCGGGATTGCAAGTAGGTTGGATTGGAATTTTCTTTAATTGAATGTTTGCTAAATGACCACTACAAGAAAATTTTAAAGTAATCTGTGGCTAATTGAAGATTTGTTGTATCCTTGAAGTTGGCGTCTTGTGGTTATGGTGTGTGGTTCAAGTGAGTCCAGATCCTTTGTCCAATATTATGATATTTTATTGTGTCCAATAAGTTTCATCCATTTATTTATATAGGTCCCACATGAATCTTGCGTGAGTTTCGCAAAATAAATGTCTGAGATTTCATGAGACAGAATAAGATATAGTAATATTGAACAGAAAATTTAGACTCAATTCAAGTAGCAAATATAAGCCTTTTGACTATTGTTGGAATGGCAAAGCGCACTTAAAACACATAACATATGATTGATGTGAATAATCTACCAAATGCAGAACAAGTGATATTTGTAAGCCAAACCCAACTACATATGTACTATGATGACAGACAATTCAGGAAGCTGAGATCATCGCTCACCAACCATCTTGGACTTAAATAGGTGATAAGATAGTCTTCGTTTTGTTAGAAATTAATCTTTTAAGTGGCTAAAGGCAATTATGAAATCTAATAATTTATTAAAGGACTTAAGACTTTTAGCGCATTATGATAGGAAATTTAAAAACTAATGATGGTTGTCGGTTTTTAAAATATATTAGGTGTTTTATCTATGCTTAATAAGTTGTCTTCTCATCACAAAATACTATCACGTACAAAATGTGAACTACAAAGCTAAAAAAGATACAAATTAGGTAAGGAGTTTATTGTGAAATAGAATTATGAATATTAATGAATATTTGTGAGTTCCCTGATTTCTAGAGCTTATGATGTTTATCAAAATTATGCTTACTTGTGGTATTAGAGCATAGTTATAAGAAATTTATGGTTATTATTTACTGTAAATTTCCGATGATTTAGATAACTTTATAAATCTTAACCAAAAATTTTTAGAAAAAACTTAATTTTTGTATATCATGGGTTTGATGATTATGTATGAAGAAAGAATGTGGAATTGATATTTATGTATGGAATAAAAAAAAGAATTGTTGGTAAATTTCGGAGTAGTTGCGCCGAGAATAAAGTCCTAGTGCTAATGACATGATCAACACTAAGCGCTGGGAAATCCCGACACTAGCATGATGCCAACGCTTGCTATGCAACTAGGATCGTTGACTTGTATTTTTTAAACATAACATTATAAAATATTATGTTTAAATTTTAATTGCTTATAATTTGAAGCTAATGAAATGTAATTGTATGAGTAAGTTAAAACCCGTTACTATAGAATATTTTTGAAATAGCTCAAAGTTGGTTTGTTTATTTTTATAGTTAAGGAGAATGAATATAGGTAATGCATACTCAATTAGTTATATTTATATATCTAAAGATAATAAACATTTCTAGTTGGTGTATATGTGATTATTGAATTATGTACATATTTGCATCATTATGTGTTGTATGGTATATTAATGGATTGCCTATAGGTAAACATTAGTATACAATTTTTTAGAATCATTATATGTTATATAGTATGTTAATGGATTGCTTAAAAGTGAACATCAATATACAATTTCCAAAGTTTTTTTTTCTAAATTTGTGTAGCATCTTATTGTATGACTTAAAGCATTAATGTCAAGTTTTAACTTCCTGCGGCTATTGGCATGCATCCAAATCTCTTATTTATTACGATGGATTGAACTTCTCTAAATGGAGTGAACAAATCCAATTCTTTCTTAAAGTTTTGGACTTAGATTGGCACTCAGAATTGAGAAACTAGATGCTCTGAATGTTTTGAGCACTGATGAGGAGAAAATTTATTTTATCCACTAAGAAAAATCAAATAAATTGAGTATGATGTATAAGAAGATGACATTGTTATCAATATTAAGTCTGCTCTTCCAAAATCGAAAGTGATAAGGAATTACTTAAGTTTGTGAAAGAGCGCTCCCAGACTACTAACAAGTCTCTTACTGGAATTCTTATGGGTACATTGATTACCATAAAAGTTGATAGATCATGTACTATACATGAACACATTATTGAGATAACAAACAATACAACAAGATTTAAGTCCTTAGGAATGGAAGTAGATGAAAACTTCATTGTGCAATTCATCTTGAACCTATTACTGTCTAAGTATGGTCCTTTCCAAATGAACTATAAAACCATGAAGGACAATTGGAATGTGAATGAGTCATCTAGTATATTAGTTTAAAAAGAGACTAGACTTAATAATCAAGGAAGTCATTCTATTAATTATGTCAAGAATCAAGGAGCTAGTAATAAAGGTGGAAAGAAGCATGAGAAGAAAGTGAAGGGAGACCCTTGAAAATTAGTGAGGAATCCTCTCAGATCCATAAGAAGGAATACGATAAATGCAAATTTCATTTATGTAAGAGGGTTCAACATTTCCAAAAGGAATGTTCTACACATAAGGCATGGTTTAAAAATAAAGGTAAGCCTAATGCTTATATATATTTTGAAACAAACCTTACTGAAGTTCCTTTTAACACTTGGTGGATTGATTTTGGTTGTACTGCTCATTTTTCTAATACCTTACAAGGATACCTTATGACCCAAACCATAAGATCAAATGAAAGATTTATCTATTTGGGCAATAAAATGAGAGATCCAGTGGTTGCTAGGACTTATTGCTTAATCTGAGACATTGGATATCATTTGGACTTAAGTGAAACTTTTTATGTACCTAGTATATGTAACACACCACTACCATAGAGCATATACCCGAATATCCATAGGACATCCGAGAACATACCCTATAAGAATGACATGTTAGAGCAATCATATTCACTTATTATGGCATCACAGAAACACAAGTATTTCAAAGGATTAAATTTCCTCATTTCATTCACAAAAATAAACTTACTTTGTCATTACATTCTATAATCCATATATTTACATTACAAAAACATCTGATTGTTCTATACAAAATATCTAACATGTAATGAAATGCTAACATAAACATTCTAACTAAATTCCTTATACATCAGCTGATCAGACTTTTGAGTCATTCTTGTTTTCAAAATTGACAATACTAGACTGCTACTAGATTGCCTTAGAAGCTAAGTCTCCTCAGTACCTGAAAATCAACGTTGCAATTTTGATAAGTTTTACGAACTTAGTGAGTGAACCATCATCGATGTGCTCACTTAAATCAGAATACAAACATCATAAGTATATAACACAGTTCAATCAGTATCTCACATCATTCAGAATCAAATCTCATATATCACATCATTCAGAATTTAGTACATGATCAAAGTATACATCATATTTCAGCAAGCCCATTATGAATACAAACATTTCGTATAATCATTTTAGAATATTTCAATCATTCATCTCAATCATTCATATCATCAACATGTACACAAACATTGCATACCATTATATCAACTCAATTTAGTCATTCTTTGCAGTCATTCACGTGATACATGTAAAGATATATATGCAAATGCATATGAGACTTCACTTTTATTTTAATTTTGTTGTGACCGAGCACATATTTAACTGTCTTGTATCCCTTGTGAATACTGTGCTCATTTCAAATATTGTCTCATACCTATTGTGGATACCGGGCTCATTAATCGTTGAGCCTGTGCTCTTTGTGCACGTTGGTCACTTCGGTCACAACTCATTTATTTGATTATGCATATCAATGACATGGAATGTATCACTTCATATATTATGCTATCAGTAACTTTCATTTAGTGTGCACAGTCATTTAGCATATTCATCGGATCTGAGTCCGGCATTCAACATACAGTTAAGAACACATTTAATATTACACATTAAATTTGAAAACACTTCAAATACAATCCCGAATATCAAACTCCTCAAACTAACAATGTCCAAAATATCACAATCATATCAGTAACAGTTCAATATCTAAAAGTTAATCAAAAACAATTCAAACATAGTGAGAAAACATCTAGGTTAACTCACAGTACGTTCCAGATAGCTATTGCTTTGACAATCCGGCAATGTCTGGATGTTGTTGATCTATCTGTGCTTTTATATCATGCAATACACACATAATTACACATTACTAACTTGTTTAATTAAATGAGTACTCAGTCATACACATGTATATGTGTTATGTTCAATGCATGCTCAATTGATTATCTCGGGTATGTATCCTTATTCACAAGCCTTGACCATTCATTCATCATAGCTTGTATATATCTAGTTTGCAATTAGGTTTATGCCTTAAGTAAGTTTGGTTACCCTCAATTCATCAGTAATACATTCATCAATCCTTTCCTAGCATTATATATTCACACAATTTGCCAATTCCCATTCAACCATATCTATTTCATTACTTATATCCTTTTGATTACATTTGCATTCATAAGACCATCTTTATACTATTAACAACTCATACTTTCCAAATTCATATACATTGATATCAAACAATCCATTTCTTAATTTATAACCTCAATTAACAACTTAAACTTATTAAACACTTAATCTCTTAATCAAGCAACTTTCTAGGTTCATTTCAAGCCCCAATCATGTCCTAATTCACCAAAGTAAAGCAACTTACCTTTATATGGTTTAACCATCACACAAAACTTTTTTTTTTCACTTCAAAGCATTGCCACGATCATAGGAAGGAACTAATATAATTCCCATGATCGTGGGAAGGAACTAATATAATTCTCATAATCGTGGGATAGGTAAATTGAAAGTTCACGTTCATTTTTCTTCAGCTTTTCTTCCAAATTTTAACACCTTCATGATAGTCCATCAATTATACTTCATTTATACCTTAAAGATACTTCAATTCCTCATTAATTCATCTCTAATTCCAATTCAAAATCATTCAATTTGTAACTCATAAATAATTTATCTTTTATGCATCAAAAACCAAACAGAAGCTTTCATTCACTTTTATACATGTAACCCTAACTCTTTCCCATTTCAAGAACACTACACTAGCACCTTTCTTTAGCATAAATTCACCTTCAACATACTTCAATTCTCAATCTAATTCATCCTTAAAACAACCTATAACCTAGGGTTTTCATGTATCAAAAACAAAACCAATTCATCCATTAAATTCCAAGTACACTTCATCATTAACCCTATATGCAATTCATCTGAATTCATCCCTAATTAATCATCATGAATGTTGTGCTCACATATGTCACAATAGGAATCAATCTCTTACTTGTTCAGCTCAAAGTCCTCTTAATTAACAAACCAAGCCTTCCAAGCATTCAAGCATACACTAAGAACAAGATGGAAATAAAAGGGTTTCAATCACAAGATGAAGGCTGCAGAAGTTTGGCAAAATTCAAGGTTATGGAGATTGTATGGGTGTGTCGATAGTGAGGAGGAAGAAGAAGAGAGCATGTGACCAAAAACATGAAAGAAGATGGTCTTTCAAATGTGGGAATCGTGGGGTACAAGTGTGTGGTGAGGGGTAAGACACATGGTGTAACACTTGTCAAGTGGAGAGTTATGTCATGTGTCTTCTTCTTATGCTTCCAATTGTCACCTAAGGTTTGGTTCATTTGTCTCATAGTTTCCTAGGCCACTTGTCACTTGTGTATTCAAGCCATTTGTCATCCAATTAGCTAAGTCATTTGTCACTTATTCCCAATGCCACATGTCACCATTTCATAGGTCTACTCAACCTAAATTCCCACGTATCAATTTATGTTGCCCTTTGACATTTTTCCTAGACTAGATACACACATCATTCCATCAATCACTCAATTACAACATCAAATTTCCAAATTATTAATTATAATTTATCAAAAAAAATTCAAGACATAATCAACACACAAGTACATCATAATCAGTTAAAACCTTTCATATCGTAGAATATGTCAATTGAGTGCATATACTATCTTTACAATGTCTCTAAATCATAATTCATGTGTGTACGCGAATATGATGCATGCAAATGAAATGCACTTCATGTATTCTCATATGATATGACTAAATCTAACAGTTAAATCCTTAAGTGTAAAAATGGGCTATTACAATATATCTAGGAATTTTGTTTCTTTATCCAAACTTGATAGATGTGGATACTCTTTTAAATTTAGTTGTTGCAGTTTCAGTTTTACAGACAAAATGACATGATTGGTAGTGGTGTGCTATGTGATGGTTTATATAAATGAAACCTTGATATTGTTTACACTAAAACTTTATTGACTTTGAATTCCAATATTGCTATCAAACGTAGTTTGATTAATTATATATCTACTTACTTATAGCAAAAACATTTGCAACACATTTCCAAATAATGATTTCAAAGATTAGTAAAGAATGAAATACTTCTTGAATTGGATTTTACTAATCTTAACATTTGTGTGGGTTGTATTAAAGACAAACAAATAAAACACACATTAAAGAAATGAGCTACAAAAGGCACTCAGCTTCTTAAAATAATTCACACTAATGTGTGGATCATTTGATATGCCTACTTTCAATAAAGAAAAATATTTTATCACCTTTATAAGTGGTTATTCATGCTATGGATAGGTCTATTTGTTACATGATAAATCTCAAGTTGTAAATACCTTGAAAGTTTATATTAATGAGGTTGAAAACCAATTAGACAGAAAGTTGAAAATAGTTAGGTCTGATAGAGGTGATGAATATTATGATAAATTTGATAAAAGTGGTCAAAATCTTGGTCCTTTTACTAAATTCCTTGAAAGACATGGTATTTGTCCGCAATACATAGAGCTAGGCACACCACAACAAAATGATATGGTAAAAAGGCATAATAGAACTTTGTTAGATATGGCTAAAAGTATGATGTGTAATTCATCTTTACCCACTTTTTTGTGGACATAAGCTTTAAAAACTGCCATGCACTTGTTGATCAATAAGATTCCTAATAATGCAATTCTAAAGATTCGCTTTGAACTGTTGACTGAAAGGAAACTTAATTTAAGGTACTTACATGTTTGGGGTTGCCAAACAGAAATTAGATATCATAATATCCACACAAAAAACTAGATACAAGAATAATCAGTGGTTATTTCATTGGTTATCTAAAGAAGTCTAAAAGGTATATATTATATTGTCCTAACTATATTATAAGAATTGTGAAAACTGCGATGTTAGGTTCATTGAATATGGTGAGACTAGTAGGTTCATTGAATATGGTGAGACTAGTAGGAGTGAAACATCACGTATATTGGATATTCAAGAAATGGGAGAGAAAGTCTCTATAGTTATGCACCTCCCTATGACTTGTACACCTACTAAAGTTATTGTTCTACTATTTATAATGAAATTGAACATAGAGTGACCACAACAAATAGTAATAAGAAGGTCTCAAAGAGAAAGAAGACTAACTATTATGATGACTATATAGCATATCTATATGAATCTAAAAATGACTTAGGAATTGAGAATAAGCCAATAACTTTTTCATAAGCAATGAACAGTGAAAATTTTGATAAGTAGTTAGAAGCTATTAAGGATGAGTTCAAATATATGGCACAGAATAGTGTATGGGATCTTGTAAAATTGTCAAAAAGTTATAAGAAAATTGGTTATAAATGGCTCTTTAAGATTAAACGTGATTCTAATGGTAAACTAGAACGTTACACAACTAGATTAACAACTTAGAACATAAGCAAATGGAATCAATTTCATATGCATCTATAGTTGGGAGCCTAACATATGCTCAAACATTTACGAGACCAAATATGAGTTTTGCATTGGAGATGTTGGGGAGATACCAAAGTAATCTTAGTATGGATTATTGAAAGTTGCAAAGAGAGTTCTCAGATATTTGTTGGGAATTAAAGAACACATTTTTACTTTTAGTAGGTCTGATCACCTTGAGGCGGTTGGATACTCAGATTCAGACATTACTGGTTATGTAAGTATAAGAAATATACTTCTTGCTACATTCATGTGTTAGTTGGAGGAGTCATCTTATGGAAGATTAGAAGAAGTCTGTAATTGTTACATCTACTATAGAGGTTGAGTTAAGGCATGGTTTGAGGTCATGATTCATGTTAAATGGCTGTGGAACATTATTTTGGGGCTTGGGATTATCGATAGTATAGTCAGGCCATTGAAAATTTATTGTGATAATTTTGCAGCAATCTTATACTTTATCATTAAAAAGGAGGTTCATAAATGTAGAGTATCAATAGAGCATATTAGCACCGATGTTATATTAGCTGATCATTTGACAAAGAGGTTACTACCTAAAATATTTTATAGTCATGTAAAGAAAATGAGTATTATATGTTCTAATGATTATTAGATAGTACTGTTGTATTGGCTCTTATTATATATTTAACACTCTTTGCACATTAACAAATGTTTTCTTTCTAAATTTTCTATTTTCTCATCTTTATGTATTTAATTGTAATGCATGAAAGCAGAACTAAATGGCAAATCACATTATGTAATTTCTATTTATAATCATGATTAAGTAGAAAGGCTAGTATAGTGGTATATGGAAGGAAGTATGTTGAATTATTAATGTATAACCATCTTGACCCTTATTAGTCTTATACTTGACTATGATTATTGAAGATACTGGTGTATCTTAATGATGACAACTATACATTATAATTGTTTAAATTATTGACCTAATAGATTGCATAAAAGTTACATGAGTCAAGTAGGAAAATGTTAGAAATTAATGTTTTAAATAACTCATGTGTTAAAAGGTAGTTAGAGGAGTCAATAATTTATAAAAGGGCCTTTAGGCTTTTAACCCTTTATAATGGGGAGCTTTAAAATTGATTGATAGTTGTTATTATTTTAAGTATATTAGGATTCTACCTTTTTCTAATAAATTATTTTCTCACAAAATACACCTTTTAGTTGTAGAGGAATGACCTTATCAGTTACTCCAAAATTCATCCTCGAAAAGTGATAGACAAAGTTCAAGAACAAAGAGAGATTAAGTAAGAAATTCATTGTGAACCAATTCCACATTACTGAGTAATAGAGAAAGGTTAATATTTGAAAACTTTATCTTTGAATGAGAATAAAATTCTGAAAATTACTGAATATTTCTGATTTCCACAAATTTTAGATGCTATTACATTTTTAAAAAAATTATGCTTACACATTTGTCACATTAAAGGGTCTCTAGTATAAGCGAAAGGAACATTTATCCCGAAGTTGGCTCTAAAATGATCATCACTGTGTAAGAGTGGTCAGTATATCGCATTTAATCCTTTAAAAGTTATGATATTTCAATTTCTTTAGTTTATAGACAAAACTGACCTCGTAGGAGGCTCAATAACTATAACGAAATTTATCATCTAATTCATAATCCTAAGTATCGGACATTAAACAGTTGAAGTTCGGTAATTTTCCCCTTTCTTGACTTTTTAGGCTTAACAACCAACCCAAGCGCATGGGTAACCAAACCAAAAACAGTGAGTAAATTTCCTTTGCGAAGGCTATTTTGAACACACATTATGGTTCAATGGTTGAAATAAAAAGAGAGTGAGGCATAAAGAGGATAGTGAAATCATATGGAAAATGTCCAAGTCATGAGGAATTCTCACCAAATCAATCAATGATTTTCAATTTTCCCCCTTTTAACGTTTTGATGGTGTGGTCAAAATTACAATTACAATTTCAAGCATTGCATATTTCATTCACACAAGAACGAAAAATGTACATGAACAGAATTTGATGCATAACTGACACAGCTATCAAAATTCGGTCAATCTAATATTTGCTTTCAGCAAAACTCGTCTCTCAACACTCAATACTCCTAACTTCCTTCTCTTTTCCTTATCAAAGGCACATAAATACGGGGCGGGTTCGTCGCCCCCTCACTATTTTAAAAGTAAGCATTCATGCTCTTACAGCTAAAATACAAACTTCTCCTCCTCCGCCCCAACTGGGAGAGTTCTATCTTTCACTTCAGTGAGAGCAGCAGCTGCTGAGTCACTTATGCCTAACAAGTATTGAAGACGGGACAGCTTTTCTGGTGCCGGATCAGTCCTCGAATAAACAGTGTATAAATCAGCCAACTCTTCTGGCACCTCCCACGTCAATGGCTGCGCAGGCACAGCTTTGTCGCAGGCCAGCAGGTCATTAAGAGTGGAAACCTGAAAACAGAGAAAAACGCATCAAACATAGCACTCACACAAATACAAATATTTGAAAGTTCCCATGTTGAAAGCACTATTTGAAGTCGGATACACTAAGTTAATGATCAAAGCAAAGCATTAACAAAATTCATACCACTCCTTGATGATTTCTCTGCCTCAGAAGTGCAACTGCCTGTATCAGTGAGTTTGATAGCCTACTACTTGCAAGCTCATGAACAACACCTTTGGCCTTTTCAGCATTTATGTTAAGATCTGCTGGCATTTTCGTATACACCTCCTCCTCGTTGAACTCTCCAGTTCCTGATGAGAAAATTTCATGCACTGTTTTTTTGAAAAGGTTCTCTCTCAAGCTCTCAGATATCATGCTATCCAATTCAACATTTGCCTCCTTTAATTCTCTTATCTGTGTTATATTAAGTCTCCCACGGTTGATGGCAGTTTCAAGTGCAGCTGCCATTTTTGTTGTTGTGATGCTCTTTATTACCTTTTGAGCATACTCTGGGGGTAGACCAACTTGCTTTTGCAACTCTGTAAGCTGTTCAACCCTGGCTTTCGTCAATTGTCCATCAGCTAAAATCACCTCAGCTTGCTGCCTGAAAGCCTGCTCAGCAAGGCCCCTGTGGACTTCCACAATTTCCTTGGAAGATAAACCAAGAATACCACCTAGCTGATTCAATAAAAGGAACTCTGAATCATCCTTCTTTGTTGTAATCTGAGCCCCAAATGGGATCCTGGTGACTTCCCCAGTCAGGCAATAAAGCAAAAATGTTTTATATAGGTCACTCCTGTCTCTTTCAGAAAGATCATCTTTGAGATTTATTTCTGTCTGACCTGGTTTCCCCTTTTTTTCAGCAACTTCCTCACCAGGTCTTATTTTCTTAAGTGTCTCAATGGATGCCCACTCCTCATCGTCCCACTCCTCATCCTCTTGATTTTGTTTCTCCTCCTGCTTTATAGGTTCTTCAACTGGAGTATCAGTAGATTCACCTTTTATGTCAGCCACTAATTCTGTAACAACCAATGTATTGAATGCAATCATTTTCTTTAGTTCTTTTGCAGTCTCATTGCGGCTGCCAGCTGCCCTTGCTCGCTTTATATAATTTATGAAAATCTTTCGTACCTGGAGATTAAGAAAAATAACATCAAAACAAAGAAAGCAATCTCAATATGTAGTTATACCTTGTCCATAAGCTACAATATATACACACCGCCTTGCTGGCAATAGACATAGCAGCTTCCCGTGTTAATCGTAAACCATGTGCAGCCTTTCTAACAGCTTTCTTGACATCTATATCATAACCATCAACACCTGAAGCAATAGCCTCTTTAACCACCTGAAATGACAACCATGTTAATCACATGAAGTCAGTGTAGAAGCCAGCAGGTGTGTAGCAGCATGCAAAGTAATCTAACAGCACCTCTTGAACATCTTAGTCCATATATACCGGAAAAGCAAAGTAAGAAGAAAAGGTACGCAGTACTCCGATACATGTCAGATTATAAATGACAAAATAAAAGCATTAATATTAAAGAATATAAACCCAAATCAAGAATCAACATTGCAAATTACATGAAGATGAAGTTTCTGTACCCTGCAGTGCAGGTTTAATGGTCATTTAAATGATATTTCAATTTCCACAATCGTGTCAAAGAGAAAAAATTAGAACATACAAAGCAAGACTTCTTAAGAAGATATATTCATATGATATTTAAAATCCTCTGTTTCCATGAACAACTAACACTTTGAAACCATGATCAATGTTGGTGTCCCCTGCTCCATAAATAGCATAGAACTGCACAAGCAGTCCTGTGAACCTTTTTTGGTTATAGTTCATTAAAGCATAGACGTTCCATGCTTCCTTGTTTAACAAATTGTCTACTTGCAATCAATTTGTAGCTATTTATGTCAATTTTTATGAAGTGGCCCCATATCAGGATCTTAGCATCTGCCTAAGCACTAGAAACTCCTAATACCCACAAAACGGAATGACAGAAATTTTATTACAATGGCATCTTTGCTTGATCTGTTCTCAAAAAAGCCCCAATAACCACGCTTATATACTCCTAATTCCTTGTAACACGTGATCGTCAATTAATCAGGAAACTCCTACAATCAGGTGGAAGATAACCACTGAAAAGGCAATCAATTGATCCAGCATACACAAATCAACATTAAGGTATAAAAAGATTGTAAAAAGAATAAAAATGGATGTACTACATACCTTTTCAAATAAACCACCACAGACATCAGAGTGAACTGCATCAATAGTTTGCTGAGGAATACAAAGCATGACTCGCAAACGGGTCAGAGCAGTAACATCTTGTTCACTCAACTCTCCATCTGATACACATTGCTGAAGCTTTTGCCGGTAAATTTCTATAAACCAAAGAGATGTATTCATCACTTTCTCAACCAATGAGAACAATCACAACAAGCCACAATAAATTCTACAGCTGACAGTTCGTTTAACAGTCACAGGCTTATTCAATATTATGCATTACCTTCATGAATCTCCGTGGCTTTTTGAGGATCAAAGTACAACTCCTCACACAGATTTTGTAGAAAGGCAGCTTTACTATCTGCCATTTCCAAATCACCACTAGAAACAGCTTGTGCAAGCCGTTTACGATATACCTTTGAGGTAACATCAAGTGTGATAGTTTCTGCCTCCTTTTTACCTAAACCAAATATGTTCCTCAATTGGTTCAAAGCAGCAACCTACAATCGGAGAAAAAACAGAAAGGTCAACTCGCATGCAGCATGAAGACTGCAGATTCCCCAATAACAACAGTAAACACCAATAGAACAAACTTCATCTATGTCATAGCTAAAAGTAGATAACAGTAAAATTCAGACGTAAACTTCTACATAGAAGATTCAATAAACTGGTGATCCGAACTAGAACAATCATATGGACAGAATATTTAAAGATAGGGGTGTTAGGACAAAGCCCATTGTCTTTCCAAAGGTTCTTTCCTAAGTAACCTAAGAGGCCTAGTTGAGGTTCTATGCACACAAGCACCAACAAAAAGAGGGTGCTTGAACAAATATAATCAGTTCATTTTACTTTCCTCATTTTTTTTTGAAAATTTCCTCATTTTAATTTCCTCATTACATCAAGGAATATAAGAAAAACACGAATAAAATCAATGATCATACCCTAATAACCGACTAGCTCTCTCACATTTTAGCATATTCTGTAAACTCCAAATCTCCAGCTATGCCTAGCATTAACCCGCAACAAATTCGCAGTAAGGCAGATTCTTAACTCTATCCCGTCATTAGGATCAAGCATGATTCAATGTCGTACAGTCTGGGCCTAGGCAATCTAGACATTAGGCCCCACACAAATAGTTTTCTTAGCCTAATCAAATATCCAGAAAACAGGTAGAGAAGGTGCTGCAGGTACCATAAGCCAGGGGACTACACACGTTGTAGCTTTCTATCCACTGACAATGCAAGTATATGAAAAATGACTTAATAACTGGTTAAAATGGCAGGTTTGTCAGCCAAATCAAGTACAAATAGAACGACATTCCAGCCTACCTTCCACATAATGTTCACAAACACAAAGAAAGGAAAAGTGAATGTCTTTACTACTGTTTCCAGATCAAGGCCATATCCCTTCTTTCATCCATCAAAACATAAGAGGATAATATAGTACACACAGTTATTTTTCAAACAAATCAGAGCAAGAATAGCAATTGGTCACCTTATTCTCCGGCATACGACCACCAGATAAGGCATCTGTTACATACGCTCTATATAGTAGCTTCAATTCATCCATCTTTCTCTCGTTATCATATTCACCGCCTAAGAAACATTCCAGCATGTTTTGAAAACATCAAAGTAGCTTTGTACATAACATGAAACAAAATTATGTTTTATCCAAACCTAGCAAAGATATGGGACCGGTCCCACGGGCAAAGGAATCTGCATCAGCATGGTTCATCAGTGAAATAAGCCTGCTGTTGAATGCCAATATCTTATCAAGCTCTTCCACAGCTTGTGTGATACCGTTTCTGTAAAACCAAACTATATTAATAATTCAATGTTTTTTCCCTTTTCCAAAGGCCTTGACTTATAATCAAATGCATTTGCGCAGAAGTGTTATTAGTCATACACTGCTCTTGTCCTTGACTTAAGTACATCAAGTGCTGCCGAAACATTTTGCTCTATGAGAGTTCTTGTATGTTGCCTAAATAGGTCTTCTGCAATCTGTAAGAAACAAATCATTCCATGTCAAAAACAAATTAAAAGAGAACATCAAAAATTTATCCGATGTCAAAGTTTTGATTTCTAGGAGAAGTACCTGATCAGAAAGTCGATACTTGAGTTGCAATTGTCTAAGATTAAGAAGTTGTTCCACGCCAAGATCTATTTGAAAACAAAATATTAGAACATAAGGTAAAGGGAACACTAGAATTAAGGAATTTACAACTTGCCTACTAAAATTATTAAAGAAAGCTTTCATGTCTAACCAATGTTTTAAAAACCGGTTTGAACCGTCCGGTCCGACCGGAAAAAGTTTGAACCGGCCAGTGGTCCGGTTCGGTT
>JAOQMQ010000008.1:5507350-5519909 GCA_027563845.1 Erythroxylum subrotundum
CTCACCCCTTTCCTCCTCTCTCACGCATCTGCCTAACCGAATGGAGTAACCTTTTACTTGGTTACCCCTTGCCTTGCCCTTCTAGAATATACTTGCATAATAGGAGGCCTAACATGTTTCTGGTAGAAAACGACTTCACATGAACGTAACAATTGGAGCTTTTGTGTTGGTTCATTTTTTGAAATTATGCTTCAGACTTGTTTAGGACTTGACTATCATTGTTATGGCATGTTATGTACAATCTCATTAAATAATTAACCTGTTGCCTTTTCTATGTAAATTATACAAATTTTCTTCTTTAATTCATTTATCGGTTTTTGATTCCCTTTTCAGGCCTTTGAGTACAGAAGGCTATTATTGGACTATAACAGAGATGTTCGCCGAGCCACTCATGAAACGATGACCAATCTTGTAATGTCTGTTGGGTATGATAATTCCTTCTCTATCAAAATAAACATTTTTAATTCAACATCGTCAAAACATAATGCCCTGGAAATACAACCAATGACAATATTGAGTTGTAAGTTGACAAGAAAAACTATTGCTAAAGCCTTTAGTCTACTAGCTGTTTTGCAGCTTGTCAGTTTGTTTTGGCTTTTATTTTCTCCAATTCTTGTTCTTATTATTATTGAATTCATAAACTTTATTGTTGCTACATTCATAGTGGAAAATATGTTATGCAGAAGAGATTTAGCTCCACATCTGAAATCTTTGGTGGGACCTTGGTGGTTTTCTCAGTTCGATCCAGTTTCTGAAGTTGCTCTGGCTGCAAAGCAATCATTACAGGTGCCATTACTCTTTAGCATTGGGGATTTCGTTATTTATCACCTAACACAATAGATTGAGTTCTGAGGGACTGAATATAGTTGCTGTTTGTTTGTTGTGTGGGTGGAATGAAAATAAGGCATTGAAGCTTTAATTGAATTTTAGTTTCATCTTAACGTCATCTACGCTAACTTGAATAAGCTGTAATTTTTCCTTAATATGCAAATGTCTGGAAACTAAATTGCTTATGGGAGTAACTTCATGAAAATTAAACAATTGAGTTGATCGAGAGTTATATAATATAGAGCCAATCTTCTTGATTGCTTCCTATGGAATTCCCTTTGTTGCTTAAAACTCCCCTACTACCTTCATCTCTGACACACAGAAAAAATAATGAAGAGAAACTATGAAAAATAATTTAGAAGTGTCTAGTTCTGTAGGTATTGTTACACAATTTAGCACTTTAATGCTTCTATTCAATGAATTTTGTGCATAATTGTCTACTTGTGAATATAGTAACGGTCATGTATATTTTGTGTTCAACAGGTAGCATTTCCATCACAGGAGAAAAGATTAGATGCTCTCATTTTATGTGCATCTGAGATCTTTGTGTATTTGGAAGAAAATCTGAAGCTTACACCAGAAGGTATGTCAGACAAGACAGCTCCTTCAGATGAGCTGGAAGAGATGCACCGGCAGGTCTGTTGTGGTTGAGTAATCATGGCCAATTTGCAAAAGTGTACTTCATAGTTAATAATTTCTAGTTCCATTGATGGAAAACACACCTAACTTAACTGTTTTGTCACACTGAGTTAATATCCGGTGTCTTAAAAAATGTGTCCAATCTTCTATATATTAAAGGATGATGGTTTCAAACTACCAATTACTCTTTTAATGACTTAGAGGAGAGAATTTTTTTTTGGGGGAAAAGGTTGGATAACGCGGAGAATCATGGAAATGAAGAGAGGTTAAACTTTGCTATTGTTTTGTCACTAGAGATAACAGAAAGAGTATTTGGGTATCGTAGTTGGCAACAGTCCCTATTCTTCTTAAGAATTTCTGTGGTTTAAGAGCAAGATTGCTTTTTTTTAACCTTTTGCTTCATGTAGATGCTTGCACTCGATGTCTCATTCATTTTATTTTATTTTTTCGAAAAGTTTGGATTATAACGTGTAGAATCATGGAAATGAAGAGAGCTTAAGCTTTGCTATTGTTTTGTCACTAGAGATAACAGAAAGAGTAGTTGGGTATCGTAGTTGGCAACAGTCCCTATTCGTCTTCTTAAGAATTTCTGCGGTTTAAGAGCAAGATTGTTTTTTTTTAACCTTTTGCTTCATGTAGATGCTTGCGCTCGTCGACTATTTCATTTTAATTTTCATAATTTTTTTAGCTATGGTTACATGTATGACAAAGTTCTCATGGAACCATTACCCTTATTTAATTTGGAATTCACCCTGTAGCTTTTAGCATTTTTATCATTTTCCGGTTGTATGCCACTGAATATGTTGGATGGATTAGAGTCATTTTAAGGATGACTTTTTTTTTGTTTCCTTTTCTTTCTAACAAATTGATACTCTTTTTCAAATTTGTTTGAAGAATCCATGGTTTTATAGGTTACAGATGGATTGTACCATTCTTTTGGCAGTTTTGGCTGTCATTGCTGAGTCTGGCTTAGGCGTTAGTTATATATGGCCCTATTGGAACAGTTATGGCTAATTGCTCTCTGATAAGTAGATAGATTGCCCCCAAGTTTCTTTTTCTTTGGACAAGATTTAGCTGTTTTGAATCTGCAGAAAAATCATCAACTAATTACTCTTGTAAAACATGCCCTACGAGAAGACATACGATAGATCCTTTTCATGTATTTTGTAATTCAAATTTCAGTTATTAGCATTGAGTATATCTTACCTTCTGGAAATATTCATATTATAACTGACAGAATCCCTTAATTTTGATCCTACTATGCCACAAAAGTATCACACTAAATAATACAGTCCAGTCTTTGTTTTTTCATGACCTTTTTTGGAGCCACTCGCAATATTTTGTATGGAAAGCTTTTTGTTTATCTGATGAAGTCCCCAGTTCTGATTGTTCCTTTGTTTTTAGGTGATATCCTCATCATTACTGGCATTGTCAACTCTGCTTGATGTTTTGATACAACCTCAGAGGCCTGGTTTTGAGAAGATAGCTGCAGAACCAAAGAATGCTTCTAAAGCTAGGACAATTGCTGTTTCTTTTGCTGAAAAATTATTCTCGTCACCTAAATATTTTATTGATTTTCTAAAGTCCCAAAGCCCTGCAATCCGGTCAGCTACATATTCTGTGTTAAAGAGCTTTATTAAAAACATTCCTCATGCTTTCGATGAAGGGACTATCAAAATAGTTGCTACTGCCGTCCTTGGTGCTTTTCAGGAAAAAGATCCTGCTTGCCATTCATCAATGTGGGAGGCAGTATTATTATTTTCAAAACAATTTCCTGAGGGTTGGAATTTACTGAATGTTCAGAAAGTTGTACTTAGTCGATTATGGACTTTTCTTAAGAATGGGTGCTTTGGGTCTCAGCAGATCTCATATCCAGCTTTAATTTTATTTCTAAACATCATTCCCTCAAAAACAGTTGCAGTGGAGAAGTTTTTTCATGATTTTTTCCATAATCTATGGGAAGGAAGGAACCTGGCATATTCAGCAAGTGCTGATTATCTAGCTCTCTTTCAGGCCTTTAAGGAATGCTTTCTTTGGGGACTACAGAATGCATCTAGGTGCTTGGTTGTTCTCTTCAACAATCTCTTATTTTGTATTCAGTTGCTTTCATATTTCTTTTTGGCTGTCTGGTTTCCTAATTAGCTTTATTGGTGCCAGATATTTTGATGATCTGGATTCAATACATCAATTTCAGTTTACTCTTGTTCAAAGTATCCTCGTGAAGCTTTTATGGAAAGAATACTTATTTTCCATCTACTTGAGGAATTTTGAAAAAGAGCCCTTCGAAACCTCTGGTGATTACTCAAATTACAGATTACAACAAAAGACAGTAACGTCTATGAATGTGAAGTACTCTATGGGTTTTGTACAAGAGCTGGGAAAGTGTATCATTGGAATGCTTTCTGGAATGAATTCAATTGACATTAATCTGCTCTCTAATGTATGTGTGGCGTTCAAGGATGACATTGTAGGTTTCTTTCAGCAAAGTGAGAACTCAGAAAGAAGTACTGGGATAGAACAACTAATTAGACTTTTGCCATTATTAGAACAACATGCAGCACAAACAGGTGAAACGTGGCCTGTGGATTATCTCATTGGACCAGTCTTGGCTGAGTCTTTCCCATTAATAAGATCTACTGTAAGTTACTTAACTATTTGTACTATGAACACCATTATTTTTTATTTAAAATCAGCCTCATAATAGGCTACTACTGAATTTGTTAGTTATTTTGGTGAAAGAAGATAATCGAGTTTTTGGGTTGGTTGGAGTTAGTTGCATTGGGAAATGTATTGTAAACATTGAGAAATGTTCTCTTGTTAACGTGTCCTTAGCCTCAGCTTTAGGGTAAATTGGAGTTGGAAAAATGTTTAAGGATTATATGCACTTAGATTAATTGTACTGGAGTTAAGATTTCGGGTACTTGCGGCCTTTGTTCCAGGAGTTAACTTGTATCTATTTGATTTCAGGATAACCCAGATGGTGTGAGACTTATGTCCGTTGCAGTTACATTATTTGGAGCACGCAAGATTGTCCACAATCTTTCAATCTGCAATGAAGAACATCCCTTTTCTCTTCCCAAGGACAGAGATAAAGAATTGAATGCCGAGAATTTCATTCAAGTATTTAAACAGACATTTGTTCCGTGGTGTTTGATTGGATATAATTGCTCTACCAGCTATCGACTTGACCTGTTGCTTGCATTGCTTGATGATGATGAATGTTTCGCTGAGCAGTGGTGTACAGTTATATCCTTTGCTACTGCTCAAGAAAGTTCTAGAGCTCAGAATGAGTACCCAGCATTTGACCACTTAATTCCTTTGGCAATGCTTCTAGAGAAAGTAAGAGTTGAAATTACTAGGAGGAAAGTGACAAAAGATTCTAATGGTGAACACTGGTCTAACCCAGAACACTGGCATTGCCAGCCTCTTGAAACAGTTTCTATTGCCTGTTTATCTTTCCCATCCAGAACTGCTGCTCAGCTTCTATGGTATGTGGTTGGAGTGTTTTTAGTGATTAAATTCTAGAGGAAAGTAACTAGAACAATTGTATTATGGAAGCATTTACATTAGATGCAGTTTATCCATGTAAGAACATATAACCAACATTTTGATGCTCATATTGGAAGTTTTGATTTAAGTAAATTATGTGGTTTTAAGTTTCCATGGTGTAGGAAGTATATTGTGTTTTATTAGAGAACTTAATTTGCAAGTATATATCCTTGGTAATTCCTCGGTTGTTCTGTTTGCCACCATAGGCCTGCTATGGGCGGTCTTAAGGTTGGGTCTCTCTTGTTGCTTGTTTCACTTTTTCTGCTGCTTCATCAAGTGTTTCTAGAAAAATTTTTGAAGTGTTTGTGCTTGGCAATATGTTCTATTCGCATGCAAAAGATGTCTTGACACTCCTTGGGGTCTAACATTATTACCCTTAGTGTGCCAAAACTTCACTTATCTTTCAGTAATGATTACATAGCTTGGTTGTCTGATCTTTTTACTGCATGAATTAATATGTTTTTGTATCTGAACTGAATGGGAATTACTTATGCATATATAACATCCTAGTTCCTATACCAGAAAGGGCTAAGTTGGCTTTAGCCTTTTGTTCTGATTTCTAGGTTGTGATAACTTTTAATGTCCGAATATGCAGTGCTGTTTTTGGTGATTCAAAAGGAGGAGATCAATTTTCATTTGTGTCCAGAAAGACAACAGTTCTGATATTTAAAGAGGTTTTCAAAATGTTGCTTGGTTTTATTTATGAATCCTCCTTAAGTTCGGTCAGGGATTCAGGTTCTTTGTTATTTGATGGACCAAGCCTCTTCACTGCAAACAGCAACAGCTCTATCACTACAGCTGAGATGGCTCAGTTTGCTGTTGAAGTACTTGGCCGTAGCATATTTTCCTTAAACACACTCAGTGAGGATCCTGTGCTGGTTTCAGGTATCCTGGCTTCAGTATTTATTATAGACTGGGAGCATAGCATGACGACAATAGATAATATGCTTGATGAAGAATCAGAGGGACAAGTAAAGGGTAGGTTAAATTTTGGTGAATCTTTACATGGTTTCCGTTGTACAATAACTGAAGAATTCTGGAAGGGTCTCGACTTTGAAAATCGAAAGAGGTTGAGGAGTATCTTAGTTAATTTCATTAGGTCTGTTATCTTCAAGGATCCTAAGCTTAATGCAAATAAGATCACAGTTCTCTGCTGTTCATGGACGCTTGATATTCTAGCATGTCTGTGTCATGATCAAAATGAGGAGCAGAATCTATTGGACCAGCTACTAAGCAAGGATGATGTGTGGCCATCATGGATCGTTCCTGAATTCAGCACCTCAAACAGTTCTGCCACTATATTTTCTGAAGATATTTCTTTTGCTGGATGTGTGAGTGACTATCTGGTTATTATTTCCTTTATCATTTGTTAATTTGGATTCTGGTGCTGCATCTTTTTTCAGATTCTTCTTGTTTTCTGTGCTCCATTTGTCCCCTTGCTTTTCGTTTCTAGCCTTAATTCCGCCTACAACTAGAAAGTCAATCTGGGCTGCACCCTGAGCATGGACATTTTAGGCTAACTTGTTCATGTAATAGTTATGGATAAGTTCGGGAGCTAACGGTACAAAGTTACTTTCATCCAACCCAATTTTATAACAAACTCTGTGCAATTTATGGAAGTTTCTTCATGAAATTATGACAGAGAAGGGATCATCCATGTTTTCATTTGTGCTTTAACATAGGAAAGAAGGTTCGCCAAGTTAGGTGGTAAAACGTTATGACCTGTTGTCTTGATAGTAGGAACAACTGTTAGATCAGTCAATTTTAGGTCAAATGAGAAACGTAAAATGTTCAATAGCTGTGTCACATCTAAACCTTTCCATAATAAATATGCCCATATACCACATACATCAAAATCCCTTGTCCAGAGGACAGTTTTGGGTATTCATTGTGTGGCATTCTTCTGTTCTTGCATTGAATTCCTTCTGCCTGTTGAAAATGGTACGTTTGATACTTTTGTGATGCTAAATTTAGGGACTACTTTCAATATTATCATCAAGTATTAACTTGAAGTAATGACTCAAATTGCAATTAAATTCCAAGTGCAGGCATCTGGAAACCTCAAGCTTGTTTCAGTGATTGACAAGCTAATCTCAAAGATTGGAATTCAGAGAATTATTGTTGGTATTGTTGAACAAGGTGCTTCTATGCCAAATGACCTGACAAATGAAAAATTCACTTCTCGACCCTGGCTTGCAGCTGAAATATTATGTTCATGGAAATGGCCTGGTGGAAGTGCTATTGGTTCTTTCTTGCCCCAACTGGGTGCCTTTGCTAAGCAAGAGATTTATCCTTTCAAAGAAAACTTCCTAGATTCGATCTTCAACATCTTACTTAATGGTGCACTTGTTCATGGAGAATGTAATACGAGAAGTCCATTTGTTCTAGGTCCTGCTTTGGGCGAGGGATTGGAAAGCATTGAAGACCCATTCTCGAGAGCTCTTCTATCTTTTCTTGTAACTTTGTTGAAAGACAATATATGGGATGCAGTAAAAGCTGAGGAGATCTTTAAAATGCTCACTGATAAGCTTTACATAGGTGAAGCAATAAGTCGGAACTGTTTGAGAATTCTTCCTCCGATTATCTATATTCTTGTGCAAAAAATATGCCAGAAAAGCTCCACATCCGATGAATATACTGTAGATAGGGAACTTGATTATTTGGGAGAAAATTTTATACAAGATACTGTTGAGCGATGGCTGCAAAGAATTCTGTCATTCCCACCTTTAGTTATATGGCAATCAGGACAAGGTACGGACTTGCTTTGTGTGCAACAATCATTCTGCATTTATAGTGTTATCCTCTTAATTTAGACAATCATATATCAGAATTGAAACTGAATTAACTGCAGGCCTGGTCGTTTTAGGCTTTTTTTTTTCTTTCTTTCCCCTTTGGGCATGCCACTCTGCATTACTGTTGAACAGACTTGATTGATTTTTTTCATTTCCCTTCTCATTTTGACTTATGTACATATGCTTTGGTTGGAGGTGGGACAGGCTGCAGAGTTTTATTTGGGTTCAGATAGCATTGAGCATCCTCTGCTTTGTCACCCCTATCTTATAGGGATCTTTTGCTATTCTTCATATTTAATGGTACATTTGTTCCTCCACTTATGATCGTGCTTCTGTATTTATTTTTTGTTTCTTTGTCATCACAGAGATGGAAGAGTGGTTCTGGCTGGTTGCTGCGTGTTATCCCTTGAGGGCATCAAGTGGAACAAGATCAGTGAAGCTTGAGAGAAGTATAAGCCATGAAGAGAAAGTACTCATTCTTGAGTTATTCCGAAAGCAAAGACAAATTGCTGGTGCATCAGTGACAACTAGTCAGTTGATGCTGTCAAAGTTGATGGTAATTTCTGTTGGTTATTGCTGGAAAGAATTTGGTGAGGAAGACTGGGAGTTTTTTTTTGCACAATCGAGGTCTTGGATTCAGTCAACTGTTGTAGTGATGGAGGAATTCACGGAGAATGTGAATGATATTATTAGCAGCAGCTCTGCTTCTGGAAGTTTTGAAATTCATAAGATCCTAGAGCAGAATGTTTTGACCTCAGACCTTTCTATCCTTGTTGCTATCAATGCCTTAGAATCATTTTCTTTGCTTAGTGGAGTTATGGGGTTCGAAGAATCAGCTGTTATTGATGTGGAGCCTCAAGGAACAGGGAGATGGGATTCAATGAGAGATCGAATACTAGAAGGTATTCTTCGCTTGTTCTTTTGCACAGGCATTGCTGAAGCCATAGCAAGCTCCTATGGTCATGAAGCAGCATCTCTTGTGGCCACATCTCGCCTTGATAATCAGTATTTCTGGGAGTTGGTTGCTTCACATGTTATTCAGTCACCACCACGTTGTAGAGATAGAGCCGTTAAATCAGTTGAATTTTGGGGTTTAAGTAAGGGGGCCACCAGCTCTTTGTATGCAGTTCTGTTTTCCTCAGTTCCAATTCCATCATTACAGTTTGCTGCTTATGTTATTCTCTCATCTGAACCGTTTTCCCAGCGGGCTATCTTTGAAGAAGAAGCTACAGGTTCTTTGAATAATAATAGTCGTGGTGACCAGGAGACTTGTGGTCTTGAATTGCCATCAGGAAAGAATGTCCATTTGAAGGAGGAATTGCTGGGAATGATGGAAAAGTTACCTCATGAGATTCTTGAAATGGATTTTGTGGCAAGAGAGCAGGTGAATATGCCTGATTAGTACTGGTACATTTTTATGCTTTAAATGTTGCAGCCTTCTTTTTCTAATGTCAATGTCCTCAAACTCTCAGGTGAACGTCTTTCTTGCTTGGTCGTTGTTGCTATCACACTTACGGTCATTGCCATCATTATCACCTGAAAGGGAGCGATTGGTCCAGTATGTGCAAGATTCTGCTTGCCCACTAATATTAGATTGCATCTTACAACATATTCCTTTAGAATTATGCATGGTACATGTTTCGAAAAAGAAAGATATGGCGCTTCTAGATGGTGTGCCAGAAGCTGCAAGTGCAGCAACACGTGCCATCAAAACAGGTTCATTGTTGTTTGCTGTGGAATCTCTTTGGCCTATTGAATTACAAAAGATGTCTTCTCTTGCTGGAGCATTATTTGGTTTGATGCTTCAAGTTCTTCCTGCTTATGTTCGAGAGTGGTTCACTGAAATACGTGACCGTTCCAAATCATCTCAAATTGAGTCATTTACAAGGATGTGGTGCAGCCCTCCTCTAATCGTGAATGAACTCTCTGAGGTTTGTTTAAACTGGAAATATTTATCGAATTGGTGTTTTCACTTGTATATATTGTACTTCTTAATGGCAATTGCCATGTTCCAGTATCCCTGATCCCAAGATCCTGATTTTCACTTGGACATGAAATTAAATGCTTCTCATTATATTGCAATCGAGTTGCTATCGGAAGTTTGTGTGAACCATCTTTCTGGCACCCATATTTGTTTCAGTCAATTATATACATCATATCTCTTGGTAGTTTTACCCTTTCAGTCAGTGATTATAAGAGTGCTAAAGCAAAACCAGCTTGGCGTTCTTTGTAGTGATTGTATTGAAGCAGTGACATTTTGTTCTTGATGCAGATAAAAAATGCCAATTTTGCTGATGAGAACTTTTCAGTGAGTGTAAGCAAGTCAGCAAATGAGGTTGTCGCTACATATATGAAGGATGAGACTGGAATGGATCTGGTTATTCGTCTTCCTGTGTCTTACCCTTTACGTGCTGTGGATGTTGAATGTATGAGAAGCCTAGGCATCAGTGAGGTGAAGCAAAGGAAATGGCTGATGTCAATGATGATGTTTGTCCGAAATCAGGTATTTGCTACATATGCCACTTTTTGGGTTATGTTTTTAAAGTGATTGTTATCCTGGTTAAGGTGGTACTGGTCTTGGATTATGAGCTTCTAGCTTGTCCTGTGAATGTGGAAGGTTGACGAAAATGATTACATTGCAAAGAATTTGTGGAATGAGAAGTAGGATGTTGAAGGGGAAAAGAAATGAGGATAAAATATCAAAACTGGAGCTGGAATATTTGTGAAAAATGAGGATAAACTAACACATCACTGTAGGTTTCCCAACAAAGATGCATTTAATTCTTGGAAGATGTTTAAAATTTTTTAGAAGATTCAGCATTGTTAATTAGCCATATGAGAAATCATTCAACTCAAAAACTTGAGCTGTTGGTTGAGGCTTATAAGCGAATAAGCCATTTATAGCAAATAAATCAATTATAGATTTGCATTCCAATTAAAAGTAATTAAAAATAATTAGCAGAACTGTGATGTTCAATTAGGAAGATTGCCAAATCAAGATTCTTATACTTGATCTATCTTTTCCCTTTTCCTAATGTGATAAAAAGGAAAAGTTAAGAAAGTAGTGGTGGTTACATGTTTCACCAAGCCTTATTTATGAACTAATCAATGCTTGGACAACATTAATTTGGATGAATTGGCGTGAAAGCATGATATGAATTGAGAATGTCTGTTTGAAGATTTTTAGAAGTGATGATTCTTCTCTTATGTAGAATGGGGCTTTGGCTGAAGCCATTCGAATATGGAAGAGCAATTTTGACAAGGAATTTGAAGGTGTTGAGGAATGCCCCATATGCTACAGTGTCATCCATACTTCAAACCATAGCCTTCCTCGTCTTGCCTGCAGGACGTGCAAGCACAAGTTCCATTCCGCCTGCCTATACAAGTGGTTCTCAACCTCTCACAAATCATCATGCCCGTTATGCCAATCTCCATTCTGATACACTTCAATGATTAACATGGTACATCCTGAAGCCTTAAAGTGACAGCAGCAACTACAGTGCAGAACTTTAAGAGGGTACCCATTGCCATAGCATATTGTCGTGGCTAAAGCCCTTGGCTGTGTGATCCTTGGCAGTGGCTAAAGCCCTTGGCTGTGTGATCCTTGGCAGAATCGATGACAATACAGCGCACACTGATGATGCAACATTTTGCCTAGCTGACTGGAGGCAATGACACACACAAGCCCTAAACTCCCAACGAGACTTTAGAAGGCAATAAGACTGAAGATTTATGGTACATGAAATTTGGAAGCAAAAAGTTAGTGTGACGATGCTATGTAATCTATAGTTAGTATGTTCATAAAATTTTAGCGATAATTTTCTGTTGCTTACTGCCGTTATAAATAGTTCTGAAATTTCTACCCTGAACCAGTCATTTTCAAGGTTTATTATGTTTCAGTTGATCATGTTTTCTTCCGGATCCATATGTGTAGGAGATACAACTGCCTATGATATTAAAATCTGCACGGAAAATGTCTCGAGTTGTTGATAAACTTGATTCAAGCATTACAGGCGTTGAAGTTTGATTAGAATGCTTTGAATGGTTATCTATACGTGCACATATGTCAACATGACCTTCATTTGAAAGTATTATTAAATGGAACAGCTATAACATGTGTTAATAATACAGAGTGCATACCCGTGCTACAAGAATTCTCTGTTCTAGTAAGTCTATGACATCCATGAAAATGCAATTGATTTGTTCTAGCACCAAAACTGCCTGCATCATCGTGATGAGGATAAAAAATTGAGGAAAGAAAGTAATTTGCCAAATCGACATTTGGGATTCTTGAAGAACATCTAGTGCAAGGTGGATGAGAAGCACAGGACCACAGAACACGTGAACTCAACTGGTCAAACAAAGAAGTCATCTTGAAAAGGTCATCGGATAAGAGGAACTAAGGACCTCATTTCTGCTCCGTTTCCATTGCACAAATAGTATACTTTCTTCCATTTGTCCTCTGAAAATGCTTCATGAGGTATTAGTCTTTGTCTGCCACAAAATTAACATTGAGATGTGAACCAAATATCAATGCCCTACGTTATCCTTATTTACAAACTGGGACATCACTTTCCCATACCTCAGGTAATAATGGGAGACGGCATCTGCTTCATCTAATCTGTAGCGAGGTAAATTGACACGAGCATCTGCAGGAACGTCAGGCAAGTCTTGACGCAACTTGCCAACTGCTGTTGAATGAGAAAAAGCACCCACCATCATCTCGTTATGCATCATAGACCTAAAAGCAT
>JAOQMQ010000008.1:5520680-5532680 GCA_027563845.1 Erythroxylum subrotundum
ATGTTAGTAAAAGGACTATTGTAAGATACTCCTACATAGTATAATGAACTAGGAAACCAAGCAAATCAGGATTTTTTTTTCTTTTGTCATTATATTTATTTCTCAATTTGGTTGATTGAAATGGAACCAATTCATCTGTGAACCAGAATTGGGATTACAACTTCCAGACACATATGAGTAAAAGGTTCCACCCTGATAGAGTATAATCACTTAATATCAATTACTAATTCATAAATTAACGGCATAATCTAAATGCCAAAATGAAAGAGGATATAAAGATTGGATAACTTCTTGAAAGAAACAATAACCCATTGAATCATACAATTCTCAAATTGCTTACAGTTAATAGAAAGAGCGCAATATTCTTGCCTTAAGAACGTTAAAAGCCTGATCTGGTGTATCCCATAGACCTGTTTGTGGATTCCTATAGAAATATCCTCCATGTGTCCATTCTCGTCCTTGGGGCACATATAAAACTAACCAACCTTCGTCACGAGCCCAATGAACAAACATGGCTAGTGTAATACTCTTTCCACAGCCGACAGGACCATCCAACACAATTTGTTTTCTAACTTTTACACCTAGAAACATTAAACTGATGAGAAACCAGACAATCACTAAGTACCACTTGCAATGACAACAATAAAGATCCAAGCAAGATGTCATGTTATTAATGATAAAGTAAACAATGCAAATGCCTAACTACACTAAAATGTAGGATAACAGTATAGGGAGCAGTAACAACCATCATCAATCCAAGAAGTCGAATATATATGTGAAATAACCCCCGTAATGATATTATCCTATCCAACAGTAGTTTCTATCCATTTTACCCTCCAAACCTTAATTCAATATCCCCATCCAACGCCCGATATCCACTCCTAAAAGAGAATAGGCATAATAACGATAAGACCAAAAGAAGAGGCAACCTAAAACATTCAGCTTCATTTCAGCATTTTCATGATTCAGTTTTGAGCACTCACATTCCATCAGCTATCACTATTATCACTAGAAGTTATAAAGACATCTCATATGGCCCCTCCTCTTTATGTGCATAATGAGAATAATACATAGAATCTTATCTACGCACAGGAACTTTAGAATCATAAAAACAAAATTAAAGAAAGGAAAATTTAGAAACTAAAGTCCAGAAACCAGACCTTTACTGTCAGAAGAGAATAGAGAAGGATCAACTATGCGCTTGAAATTGTCACGAAGATCCAAGAAACTCTTTCGAACAAGAAGAGCACTCCGCATTGATTCCTCAAACTCCACCACCATTCCCTTAGGCAGACCCTCAGGCAATACAGCTTTCAAATCTTTTTCACTTTCAACCCAAAATCAAAATTTTAATGACAAAAAGGTGAAAGTGCGAATCAGCAATCAGCATATGGATACAATTAGGAAAAATATTCATTCTAACTTAAAAAGATCAAGCCTTATACCTGAATTTGAAGTAAGAACAAGTGTCCTTTTTAGTAAGCAGTGACAGCGAAGGAGTAGAAGTGAACAGAGGAAGTCCATTAGGCCCCACATCAAGAGATGGGCGTTTCTCGTCTTCCACAAGGTGGCGCCGCCGCGAAACTCTATCATCGAAGAACAGTGGGTTATCGAGTTCATCGGCCGTCGTTACGGCGGAAGGTTCACCGGCTGAAGCGGCACCGTTGTTGGATTTCTTGTCAGGCTTCTTCTTTGCTTTGAGGTCCGATGATTTCGCAGACTTTGTAGAATAGCAGAACAGCTGATGATGCTGTTCAAATAATGAGAAAGAGCTTAAAGGGTTTGTTCTGAGGATCCATTGAGGATTTGTTTGATGGGTTCTCTGCATTGCCCCTCTGAAAATGAACTTTAACATCTCTCTGCGTAGTGTTGAGGTTTTGGGTTCTGTTTTTCAAGGTTTCTCCGTGGTGTTTGAGGATTTGGGTTCTGTACTTCTGTTCTGTTTTGAGCAAAAACGAAAGTTCTTCCTGCCTTTGTTATTACGACCCTCCATTCCTTCAAAATTACAAAAGAACCACATTTCAACATCTACTTTAAGCTGTGCCGTTTTAGACACTACGAGTCGTTTGTTGTCCAGAAAACTCCCTACTTTGTCACTCTTCTTCTTTGCCGATTGTCTGCCTTCTCCGAACAATCGTCGCCTGAGCCTTGGCCAGAGTCTTCTGCTGCTTCTTCAGTTTCTTCAGCCGTTGGTCGCTATCAAAAGTGATGCTGAAGCAGTCGTTAAAGAATCCAAATTTTGGGGTTTTTAGCTTTCTTTCTCGTCCCCATTTCCATAATCCACAGGTACCTTAATTACTATTCCATTGTAACAATAGCCCACATCAGTATTACAGTTTCAGTTCATGACCCATTAAATATTCACGTGGATTCTTGTTTTGAGTGTTTAATAGTTCGTTTTAATTTTTGACTTTGGCAGAGAGAAATGCATAGTAGAAACAGGAAGGCAATGGAGTACATAGCCAAAGGGTGGAATGCTTTGACGGAAGTGGACAGGGTCATTGATTACTGTGAACGCAACGACAAGCGCCTTATTCCTCTTCTTAGAGTTTGTTTCTCGTCCTCTACATCTTATATATACGTGTCTGTGCGTTTGGTGCTTGTTGGTTGACAGAAGGAAGAATTTAAAGTATTGCTTTTAGTTGGTAGCATGCTTGAAATTGAAAAATAAACAAAATCCATGGGTTGGATGTCCTCCGTTAGCAAACAGTGGTTTATTGCTTTTTAAATTGGGCGTTGAATCCATTCTTATTTTTCCTTTTTGTTTATGGGCTTCACATCAGACAGCAAAGGAGAACTTTGAGTTGGCCTTGGAGGCTGACAATTCAAATACCCATGCCAGATATTGGTTGTCCAGATTACATTTGAAATACCATGTTCCTGGAGCTTGCAAAGCTGTGTGAGTTAACCTGGAGCTGATCCTTTTTTTCTTTTCGATTTTCTTGTTCCATTTTAACATTATATATGTGTTGTGGGTTATGCATACTTCTGAATCTTACTAGGTGGATCTCAACTCTGGTTGATCAATGAGATATTTTCTTCTCTGTATTCTCATTGAAATACTCTCTTACTTTTAGAACTAGATATGGATCAGTTTGGTTCTATAGAGGCATTTTTAGGTTATGAGTTCTATCAACTGATATTTACAGCTGTTAGATCCAGAGAGCAATTGTGAATTCCGGATGCTGGATTATCTTCTGTACCTTTTGAAATGGCACAAAGGCAATATATAGATCGTAACTTGTTTTCATGGATTCTGTTTATTTTTCTTTGTTTTATCTTGCAGTCACAACATGCGTAACTATTTTTCTGCTATCGATAATACTGGATACAGCTAGCATTGATGCTGTCTTCATTTCCTCTTTTCATTGGACAGAGGAGCTGCGTTGTTGGTGGAAGCTGCAGATATGGGTGACCCTGATGCACAGTATGAATTAGGATGTCGACTGAGAGTTGATGTGAGAATTGCTAACACTTTGACCTTGCAAGTTGTTGAGCTGCTTTTGCATGGAACTACTCTTAACATGCCCTGTTCTTCATCTTCTTATTGGAAAGTAATGAAGCTTGCATCAAAAGAGATGCTTACAAGTCATGAAGCTTGAAAATTTACCGTGAACTCTGAACTTGACATTATATATCAGGGCCAATATAAACAGCTTTAAGTTATATGCATCTGGAAGCTGCAGTGATCTAGACTACATTTAACCTAGCTTTCCTACATTTTCACTAACAACATTGTTAACTTGAAATTTCCAATTATTTTATGCTACTGCTGTTTTTATGTTCTTGCAGTTTAATTGTGTTTATCCTGTCTTTGAATAGAATGACTATGTTCAGTCAGATCAACAAGCTTTTTATTATTTGGAGAAGGCTGTTGATCAGGTGTGTGTCTCTAGATAAAAAGTGTAATAGTGATGGTTTGGAAGGATGGCCCTTCATTCTCACCTGGACATGCTACATTTTAGTTGCATGCAGGTGCCCTTTACCTTCTCGGTGCTGTATATTTGACCGGGGATTGCGTGAAGAAGGATATTGCATCAGCTTTATGGTGTTTCCACAGAGCATCGGAGAAGGTAGTTGAAATCTGAAAGTTTCCCTTTGCTAAAAGCAAGTGTGCTGTTGAACATGGGAATTAATGACCACGCTTGTGTCTACATTGGAAAAGAGTGTAAGGGGATACTAGCAGAAAATTATTGTAGATATGTAATCAATGGGTTCAAAGAATAGGCACAAGCAGATAGGCTTTTTGTCGAAAGCTGGACTCATGTTTGATACTTAGTGTTACTACCAGACTGTTTCAGTGAAGCTTGTAGGTTTGCTCTTTCCAGGGTAGTTTACACGACTTACTTTCCAGTTCATCTTCCTATGGTGAAAACAAAGTTCAGTAAACTGACTAAGTTATAGTAATATATTCTAAGATCATGGTGCTTTTCTTTAATGGTGTCCAGGATTATGCGATCTTAGTGCTGTTGTAGTGTTACACAGTACTCTTGTACAGAACAAACTAGAATGTGTGGTTAAAATTATAGGCTGATCTGTGTGAAAATCACACTAACTCTATGACAGAAAATTGATCCTTTCACTTTCTGATAAATGAAAAATCCATGTAGTTATGGCATTTATATCATAATGTTAGTTTGATGCTATTTATGAATTGTGTCCTTACTCTTAGGATTCGTGCAGGGACATGCAGGTGCAGCTGTAGCATATGGCTCTCTCCTTCTCAGAGGTTAAATGCCCCACACTTTTCTTTTCTTTTCTTTTTTTGCCGTTACATTGAAATTTGGAGAATTCAAATTCTTCTTCTCTTCAATTTTTGATTCATGCTACGGACTTATGTCTGCATAACATGTAACCAAATCAAAAATTAGAATGACATGTGTCTGCATGACGCTCACGTTCCAGTTTGCCGCATGATGTGTGTGTCTCAGGTGCTCAAGTTCCAGAGGAAATAACAAGGTACAATTTGAAGAAGGGTTCATCTTCCAAAAAGGCAAAGAGTGTAGAAAGCGGGATGATGAATCCAGTGGAGATGGCAAAAAAGCAGTTCGAAGTTGCAGCAAAAGCTGGGTGCGATCTTGGATTTAAATGGTTGGAAAGACTTGACGAAGAGGAGAAACGACTGCTTGAGGGGAATAGCTAGCTCTAGAAATACTTACTGAAAGAGTGAATGACTTGTATGTCTTGAGTTCAAATTCAACTTCAAAGATAGATATGAACTTTTTCAGAAAAAAATATAAAACTAACAATACTTGTTACTGAAACGATTGTCATTGATGGTGTGTTAAGTAGTTCTGAATTATTATGAAACAATAAACGAATAGGCTTAGAAGGTAGTGGATTTGCTAGTGATTTTATACTGGATGTGTAAATGTAATAACCACTACCTTCTATTTTCTGAGTATCAGTAGATTTCTTGCTAGACCTTCTATATTTCTGGACCTCTCTAGACTTTGCGTTCAACACAATTTTTATTAGAATGTTGTTGTAAATTTCTTGTTAGAGTGATGTCATTGCCATTCATTTAGATGAGCCTTGGATGATGAGAAGGGCTCCCTTTTCCTTTCCTTGGGGACCAAAAAAATGCCAAATGTTTTGGTTGTGGGAGAAATTTTGGAAAATCGTTGTGAAAATCGTACGGACAACAGACCATTTGCCCCATTTTGCAAGTTAGGGAAACAGAGCCATCTTCTAGAATCATATTTAATAAATCATTTTGACTTTAGATTCCTGACCTGACACCCGATTGCTTTGGAAGTAAGCCAAGTTAACATTACCTCAAATACAGGCTTCATTAGAAATACCCATATATGTTGCTTAAAGTCGGCAATACTTGAGTATAGGCACAAAGAATGCAATTATTTACAATCCTCCCTATTTATCTCAATACTAGTTAACTCTTTAATAATGTTTTAAAAATTTAATTAGAAGTTAAATTGATAAAATAAAATATTTAAGATTTAAAAAGTTCACTCGATATTAGACCATCATAATATCAGTTAAAGATTAAATAAGATTAAAAAGTTTAAAATATGATTGAAAGAGACGCATATCTATAAAAATTTTTGAAATTTAATTAAAAAATTATTAAATAAAAATTTATTTATTTATTTATTTTAATTCATAAGAATTTATTAATTTATAAAAGTTACAAATAAATTTAAATAAATAAAAAATATAGTTAACTTTGTTTATTTGAAATCAAGTATTTGAATTGATTTTTCCAGTAATTATTTGTCAATTTGAGAATGAAATGTAAATTTTAAAATTTAATTTAAGCAATATTTATTATAGAGTAGAACTTGTGGATCAGATATTCCGTTATACGTATCTAAATGGAGGAGAGTAACACAAATGTCACGAACCAAAAGGATGAAGATCTGGATAAATGTACACACGTACAATTTACGTAAGTATCTTAGTGTCAGCCACCGGTCGGTCAAATCCGACGATTTTGACCTGGTCTTAAAATGAAAAATAAAACCAAATACAAATATTGTTTATTACTAAATATTAAAATATTGTTTAAAAACAACTATTTAATAAAAGAAAATATACATTTATGAAATTAGTATTACATTAAATAATAACGAAAAGATATTAGCTTAATAACAAAAAAACCTTTAACTACAGTTTAAATGTCAGGAAACTTTCTTGAATATATAATGATAATATTATACATAAAATAGAAAATATCTTGTTAAAAATTCAACGGTCAAACTTCTCCATGTCTCCTTCCTAGAACGTCCCCTGCAATATCAAAACCTTGCCCAATACGTGACCTTCCCCTCTACTTCCCTCACTACCATCAACTACAATAACAAGACCCTCATCTTCTGTTCAAAAGCTTAACACTTTCTTCTTTACTCTCTGTCTCTCTCTATCTGTCTCCATGGCCTCACCTTCTGGGAGCTTAGATACCTCTGCTAACTCACACCCACCACCTAAAAGTTTCAGTTTTTCCACAAACCCTTCTTTCATGGCCTCAGGTACGACCTCTTTCTCCGACCTTCTTGCCTTTGGTGATGTCGAACTCAAAAACAGCATGGTATCTGGTAATAATCAGAGACTTGGACTGTCCGAACGAATTGCAGAGAGAAGTGGAAGTGGTGTTCCTAAGTTTAAGTCTATTCCTCCACCTTCTCTTCCCATCTCTCCTCCTGCTGTTTCTCCTTCTGCTTACTTTGCTATCCCACCTGGGTTAAGCCCTGCTGAGCTGTTAGACTCTCCTGTCCTGTTGAATCCTTCTTATAACGTAAGTGGTTTTTATTTGTTGTAGATATGTATCTTTCAGGAAGGCATTTGAGAGAAAGCTGATTAGTTGTCTCATCTTTTTTGCTTTGGTTTGTATATTTTGGGAAACAAAAAGATTCTATTTTTAGGTGTCTGATGTTTGGATCGAAACCTTTGATTGATGGAGTTTCATTTGCTTCTGTTTTTTTTTAACAGATTTTACCATCTCCAACCACTGGGACATATGCTGCTCAAACTTTCAATTGGATGAGGGATTCTGATCAGAACCAACAAAGTCTCAAGCAAGATAAAAAAATTACCTCTGATTTCTCTTTCCAGCAACCCACTACCTCATCAGCAATGCTGCGATCTTCAAATATAGCACTTCAATCCGTAAGTGTACAAATTCTGGTGTAAATAGCCACTAAAGTTGTGTCCCACATGATTTTCTGTATTCTCTATTGTTCTGTTTCAACACCCTCTGAACTTTTTATTCTATTTTTTCTTGGCACAGCAACAACCATGGAGTTTCCAAGAACCTAGCAAGCAAGGTGATTTTTCCTTGGGAAAAAGTGTAATTAAGCACGAAAGATCCTCCTCGATGCAGAGCTTCTCCCCTGAGATTTCTACAGTCCAAACGCACACTCAAGCCAACGACGGTTTCCAATCTGATTATGGGAACCAGCAGCAGCAGCAATATATGTCTGTTAGGGAGCAGAAGAGATCAGATGACGGATACAATTGGAGAAAATATGGTCAGAAACAAGTAAAAGGAAGTGAAAACCCAAGAAGCTATTACAAATGCACATATCCCAATTGCCCAACAAAGAAGAAAGTTGAGAGATCTTTAGATGGACAGATTACTGAAATAGTTTACAAGGGTAGTCACAACCATCCAAAGCCAAAGTCCACTAGGAGATCATCCTCATCAGCTTCTGCTCGCTATGCAATTCAAGCTCCTACTTCTTCGATGAATGAGATTCAAGATCAGTCATTTGCCTCTCATGGTAGTGGACAAATGGACTCTGTTGCAACACCTGAGAACTCTTCTATGTCAATAGGGGATGATGAGTTTGATTCACAAAAGAGCAAATCAGGAGGTGACGACTTTGATGAAGATGAACCTGAGCCTAAAAGATGGTAGGTTCATCAATCGTAGCACGTGATGGTTTTCTGGTTTAATCAGCGCTAGGGGTCTTAAATTCTTGATTTGTTTGCATCAGGAAAACAGAAGGTGAGAATGAAGGGATGTCAGCACCAGGAAGCAGAACGGTGAGAGAGCCAAGAGTAGTGGTTCAAACCACCAGTGACATTGACATTCTTGATGATGGCTATAGATGGAGGAAATATGGACAGAAAGTGGTGAAGGGAAATCCTAATCCAAGGTAAAAGCCACTTGCCTTTTCATCCTGCATTTCTTTTTTTCTTTCATGTAAAGTTCTATGAATAACACCTAAAGGGGCTTTGCCAATGTCCCTCTTTCATTGATAGTAGTGTTGCATGTATCATGATGGAATCCCAGTTCTAGATCTTTTGTTTCTTTTGGTCTTGTAGTTACGTAAACATAGTTATACCTTATCCTCTAATGGTGGCAATAATTTATTACATTGTAGGAGTTACTACAAGTGTACATATGTGGGATGTCCTGTTAGAAAACATGTTGAAAGAGCATCCCACGATTTGAGGGCAGTGATCACAACCTACGAAGGGAAGCACAACCATGATGTTCCAGCCGCTCGTGGCAGTGGCAGTCACTCTGTCAATAGGCCATTGCCTGAAAACAATAACAGTAACAGCACCGGTAAGAGCAATAGCTCCGCAGCAGCCATGGCAATAAGGCCAGCAGCTATCCATCGTCATTCTAACACTTCCATGGCTAACCCTCTTCAGAATATGAGGCCACCAACAACCTCTGAGGAGGAGACAGCATTTACATTTGATATGCTGCTGAGCCCTGGGAGTTTTGGCTTCTCAGGATTTGGGAACCCATTGGAATCGTATGGGAGTCAATCTAAGACAGACAACGTTTCATACAGGGCCAAAGAAGAGCCAAGAGATGACATGTTGCTCCAACCATTACGATGCTGAATACGCACAATTGCACTTGGACAGGAGTAGAAGAATAAAAAGGTCAAGGTTCATTAGATTAATTGAAATCAAATAGCATTGCCTTTGCTGTTTGTTTGTTTGATGTAAATTACCTTGCAAGGAAAATTTGGTCTTGTATATTCCAAAATTTCTATTGTAAATGGTATATATATATATATATATATATATATATTGACTACGTTGTTAATCATTAAGGGTTGATTTTTTTCCAATTCAATTTTTGTATAAACTCTTGTAATGCAATTATTATATGTTGATTTATTTATTGGATTCTAAATGAAGGTGAACTTTTTATTTTTATTTTTTTGGTGCATAAAGGTTTAATTAAAATCAACATTATCTATTTTTTCAGGCATTTAAAAAACATGAATGACACTTCATTTGGAAGTTTTGAATTTAGATCTTTTCTTAATTTTATGGCGTCCAATATTATTTTGACTATTAGATATGAGTTTAGCCTCCAAAAAGACTTGGAGATTATAAAATTGGAAAATAATAGTTTGGGGTGCCGGTGAGTGTAAAAGGCACGCAGAGACTAACTCAAGGAATGGCTAAGGTTGAAAGAGTCAAAGAAGAGGTGCTGGATTGCTTAGTGAACAAGTTAGTCAAAGTCAACTTCTAGACATTTTTATTTAATATATACTATTATCTTTGTGGCCTTGGCCAACTGAAACTGACTGCTATTCGGACTCCGTCCACTTTTAACTTTTGTGTGGAAAATGTGAAGGGAGACATAAAGGCCTAATCTTATTACATATAATGGGAAAGCGAAAGTAATAGTATCGGAGAAGGACGTTTACTTGATACACACGGCAGTCAGCCAATGGGTAATGGGTTTCCCAAAACAACCCATTCCTATACCCAACTCTTCGTATTGTATGGCGTCATAGTGATAGCTACATGCCGTCGTAGTTCGGTCTCTTTAGTCTTTACACGGGGTGAAATGAAACTTGGAAGTATTAAAAAAAGTGGGTTTGGTTAATTAGGTCAAGTAAAATAATTATTGAGTAAAACACCTTGGAGACAGCCTGTCTTCCTTTTGTTTTTCTAAGTCAATAAGATGCATGAAGTCAACTCTATTACATGGTTTGGTGACAAAAAGATGGCACCGTAGATGTGATTGTTGGTCTCCTTGGCCATTACGTTAAACACTTAAAACCTCGACGAGAGGCACCACTATACCAATGCCAAAGGGCATTCAACGTCACGCATTGGGATTAGATCATCCGTACATATGATAAACTAATTAAGGAAAAGTAACTTCTGTTTTGTATGTTGTGCACCAAAAGATAAGGACGAGTACGTACTTCTGACTCTCTAAAATCTGCACGCAACTCATTGAGAATGGTGTCCAATTTAAACATAGGAAGTTGGTTTTATTTTATGTTTAAAACTTACAATTATGGCAAGAATCTCTCCTTGAATCGCCTTCAGATTGCAAACTAAGCTACCACTTGGATCATGCAACAAATGGTATGGAGGCATGCAACTTTTGTTTAAACCTCTAATCAAGGTATGGACCATGAACGTATGTAAATTTCTTACTCTTTCTTCTCCATCTTCCCTTTCCTAAAAAAAGATCCCTGGGTTGTAATGTTTATTATTTGTTGTTTGAATTCCTCAAATTTTCATATATCAGATGAAGATAAAATGGCATCGTATGCCTTGGGTCATATGTCAGCAATCATCTTCAATGCTGTCTTCTCATTTTCGTTATCTGCCATGTTGGCTCGAGAAAAGATAATTATAATGAGAAAGACAAGGTAAGGAATCCAATAAAATCCTCTATATATTGGAACATTTGTCTAATCAAGTCCCCTTACATCCAATCATATATTCGTAATTCATCTTTCAGACTGCAAGTCATAAAAGTAGGGGCACTTTTGATGGATGACAGTTTTTGACAGCAATGAGATTACTTAAATTTTCTTGTATATTCTAAATTGCACGTAATTGATGTTGAAATTCATAATTTTGATGAAAATATAATACATTTTATTAATAATTTTATTTTCTGTGATATTAATAAATTAATACTAAAGTAAATTGAGTAAAAAATTAATTGAATCAATTATGAAATTAAAAAATTAAAAATAAGTAAAGTAAAGCACATTTGCAATTTAAGTGAACTAAGAACAAATTTTTTTAAGGAAATAAAAGTTTTAAGCAAATAATTATGATTCTCCTTGTAATTCCTTAGCCATTTAAATTAATTAGGTTGCATGACCGCGCGTCGTAACGCTAATCAAAATTAAAATTACTAGACTACTACTGTAAAGTGGTGAGTCTAGGTCGATCCCACAGAGAGTGCATGTAAAGTCTAGGAAATGAAATTAATCGATGTTCACGAAAAATGGGGGGTTTTGGATTTTTGAAATAAGAAAAATAAAATAAAATAAACTAATTAAAACTAATTAAAGAAAACATGCAAGAATGATAAATGTGGGAAATTTGGTAGGGACCCGGTTCTTTGGTTCAATCTCGGCCTAAACCCTGACTAAGCATATTTTGTTAATTTATTGTTCTTTAACCTTTCCTAGAAACTATTAATCGTGGGTTAAAAATTAACTCGAGTTTTCTTTTAGGTTGTGTTTAATCAAGATACGATCGTTAATTAAACCTAACCACCTAACAACCTAGGATACGATCTCTAGATTT
>JAOQMQ010000008.1:5538702-5551202 GCA_027563845.1 Erythroxylum subrotundum
TGAGAGAAGGTTTGTGGGTTGTGTGTCCGTTAAACGGACATGGGAGTCCGTTTAACGGACCTTCTCGGGTGTAAAAACACCCTAAGAGTAGTGTGTGTCCCTTAAATGGACATGGGAGTCCGTTTAACGGACTTTCTCGGGTGAATTGGGGCTGTTTTGTCGATTCATGTCTGTTAAACGAACATGCATGTCCGTTTAACAAACATTCTCGGGTCATTTACTGTTCATTGCATTTTTGACTGGTTTAGAGGCTGAATCTCATTTTGGTGTCTTCATGAAAGTTGTAGATATAGATGTCTTATTTCCAATGGTATAAAAACGAAAGGAATCCGAGTTTTTTGGAAAGAGTTATAGCATTCGTGCCAAACTAGGTTCAACTGGAAATCAATCATAAACTGGGTTTCTTCTTTTGACCTTAACTCCTTCTCTAGAGCTCCAAATGACTTGATTCTTGTGGCATTAGTTTCCTAACATAACTGCATATCTCTCCAAAAAATTTTGTGTCAATTGGTGTTGAATGGGATGAGATTAATCAAAATTAAGGGTGAGAGTCAGTTAGAACAGTGTCAACGGGGATAGTTTTACTGAGCTTAGTTCATTGTTTTGGTCATATTGGGACTTGTAGGATTCCAAATGAGATGCTTTTTCTTTTGGAGTAAACTAGATAAATAGGGCTATAAATCATATGAAGACGTGGAATTTTGATGCAACCCCTAAGATGCTCAAATTCTTGATGGAAGTTGGGTATAGTACTTAATAACGGACCGAAAGTGTTTGAGGTATATTTCCCAATATACTAAGCCGAATTGAGTGATTTTTATGTCAACGGAATCGTAAGACATAGAGGAACATTTTTCTAGAAGAGAGTATGACTCAATTATTTCATCTTCACTCTCTAATTTAGTTTGATTCTTCATAAGACCCGAAAGTGTGATTTGGAAATAAGATGAGTTTTGATTTGAGAATGGCTTTGCAATAAAAGTGATGGAAAAATACCCGGAATTGTCATGCATGTATTGTACATCTTTCTTTTGCTTTATGTGCATTATTAAACATCGATACTTGTGCAAATTGTGATATATTTGTATGTTATTGGTTATAGAGGAGCAACTGGAACGTCAACCCACAGACGTTGCCGGACCTTCCAGGCACTAGCTTTGGGAGCAGTTGGTGAGTAACCTAGACGGTTCCTCTTACTTATGGTGTGCTTATGCTTATGTTTTGAATGAATGTGTTTGATTATGGATTCCGGACAGGAGGTCCGATGATTGTGTACTGGCAATTGTGTTACTAAAGTGCTGCTTGAATGTGAATATGGGACCTACGTGTTTGATAAAGTGATAAATTGTGCTACATGCATTCCATTCATGAATGCATAATCAGATAATGGCAGTTGGACCATGAGTAGCCACCGCTAGAGCTTAAAGCTCAACGAGTGAAACCGAGCTTCGAGCTCGATGTGATTCAGAGCCATTGGCTCAACGATTAATGAGCCCGGTATCCAGACGGATATGGGACAGTTAGGCACTCGGTCTCAACAACGTAATAATTGGAAAAATGGTCTCATAAGCATTTCATGTGCATTTTATCTGATAAATTCCAGTGAGCAAATTGCTTATGCTAAGTGACAATGCAACACTTATGTGAAGTGTATTATGTGATTATGTGATTGATTGATTGAGATGCAAAATCACTTATGTACAAGAAAATGTAATCTTTGTGTATAGTGCTAAATTGGGGAATACTTGGTATGTGAATTAATGTGTGCTTGATTGAATGAACCATCGATGATGGTTATCTCGCTGAGTTCGCAAAACTCATCAAAATTGCATTGTTGTCTTTTCAGGATCGATAGTCGTCGCTAGTTCTTAAGTGGCTCCACTACCGCGTAGAGTGTGATTGAAGTGAAGCCATGACGCAAAGGTCGGTCAGCTGGAATGTTTTTGGATGGCATAGTTAGCTTGTGTACATAGTTCCTCATTTTTGTAGTGCCTTTGTACTAGACTTTGTAGATGTACATGTAGTAAGGATTGCAAGACTTACTGTAAACTTTTGATTTTTTTTTTAGAAATGGAGATGAGGAAAAGTAAGTTTCAAAAATATGGTGAATTTTTTATTGATTTTTTAAGCAAATAATATTATGATGCCATGTGAGGTTTAGTAGTGATCGATCGTAGTGCGCCTTTATCGTAGGATATGTACCGGAATGACCTCCGGGCGTCCCGGTGCGTACTCTACGGTAAGGGGACGCTACATATTGAGAGTTTGTGGCACGTTAGTCAATCAACGTATAAAATGGTTAACCAATATGTCTAAATTTTGATTTTTGTAACCAAGAATGAAGAGGCCTCACCTTGCGCTTTAAGTGGAAAGGGAACAAATTTTCCTCCTCTAATATCTCTCTATATGATTTTATTGGATGGGCTAACATAGGTGTTTTAAGTTGGTTTGCTGACAGGTTTTGTTAGGGTTTTAGGGATGTCTCTGATTGTTTTTCTCTTGGAATCATGCTCTTTACTGCAAAAACTCTTTGGTTAAGCAATATCTGATGTGGTTTACTTCATCTTCAACAAATTCAATATCAAAATAAAGAACACTTAATATTACTTTTCATTTGACAAAATTTATTTGGAAGCAATATTTTGATCATTATTTAATAAAGCTTCTTTTACAAATTTGTAATCAATATGAAGAAGGAACTTTTTATTTAATAATTCTCCTTAAAATTTTCTAATACATGGAATAATAGATAATATATCTCTTTTAGTAGTAGAATACTTACTTTCAATAGGATTCTAATGTCCTGAAGTATATTGTATTATTTGTACTTTATTATCAATAATTTGCTTTAGTATTCCTCCATACCTTTCTTCTTAAGCACCAATTTCATAAGCAATTAGGTTGATTAGGTTTAATTTTTTATTTATGTCAACATTGTTGTTCTATTTATAGACTAGGATTCTTCTTTCGTTGATTATATAGAGGTCTACACAGTTTGTTAAGGTTTGAGTAGAAAGCCATTACATAATTTAAGTCTCTTAGAAACCTTTGAAAATTATTTTTATCTAATTTTTTGTTAGAAAATTTATTACTAAATTCCAAGGTTCGTTCTATTGTTCTTGTTATGCCCTTTTGTATTTAGTGTCCTAGAAATATAATCATCGTCAATAAAAGGCTAAACTTTGTTTTATTATTAATATTTTAATATGCTTAAAATATTGCTCTAGTGTTGAGAAAAATACCAATAGTAGGTAAGTATATTTCATTTATTATTCTTTGAGATTTTGAAAGGATATTTTAAAGTCTGAATGACATTATGTTCTACTCAAATTGTCTTGAAGGAATTTCATATTTATCTTTATGATATATTTAAATTTCATATCAAAATTTTAAAAAATATAAGAATTGTGTAACTTTTGAAATACATCTTTTTTATTTAGAATTTGATATCTAATCCATTTTATTACATTGCTGAGAGGTTTATAATTTATTACTAATATAGAGTTTTTATTTACATAAAAAGCAATACAACTCCATCGTAATCTTAAAGGAGATATTACATTTTTCTTTAATAAGTCATCTATATCTTGCCTGCAATAATTTTTCTAAATCTTTATTCATTTATAATGACTTAACTTTAGTAAGAATTTGTTTTTTTAATTAAAGTCTTCTTTATATGGTAAATCTACAATATGTTATTTGTTATTCTTGAATGTGTTTCTGGTAAGTCAACACAAGTATAATTTTCAATGTTTTCTTATAAAATTTATTTTTTTCTACTAACATATCTTTGATTAAATAAGTTAATTGCTTTCTTTTACATGTATTATGCATGTTATTTAATTGGTTTCATAAATGGAGCAAGCTTTAACTATATTTTCTTTTTCCTACTTTTTAACTTTTCTATAAAAGAAAAACCTAGTTGTTGCAAAAGATTATGTTTATGATCAATATCTATATAAGGTGTTATAGGCCTATTAAAATATGGTCTAGTATTATTTTTCCAATGTAATTTGCTTATTTCTAATGAAGAAATTATTATAAAAGATTGGATACCACAAAGAAAGGGTTTTATAATTGAAGTTTTTGTACAGTTTGAAGTTTTTGTTTTATTTTTGTTATTAAGGATTTTAAAAAATGGAGAGCTTTAGAGCAACTGATAAAAATTATTCTCCTCGCAAAATGAATAGTCTTGTACATGGATACGTAGTATTCAAATTACATATATATATATATATATATATATATTTCAAACCAAATGAAAAAAAGATATGTATTTTATGATAATTTACAAACTCATAATAATTCCTTATATAGAAAATAAGGACGAGTGAGAGTGACTAACTATTTAATGGAGAGGTGCTATTCTTGAGGAAACTTTCTTTAATTATTTGCCTGGTATCCACAAGCTTCCTCTTCTCAAGTTTATCCTCACACTTTCTCTCCTCCTATCTCTCTTTTTCTCAAGTTTGAATCTCATAGCTCCAAAGGGTTATGGATTTCTTTTTCCCCTTTGGCTTCCTCTTCTTCACATTTTCAGTTCTGACATATGATTCTGCATCCTTCTATCTTCCCTTAATTTATAGCACTCAAATTCCTTTACAGTTGAGGGAATGGATAACCTTAAAGGTGCTTTAACAGTTTTGGGGAAAGTATCAGGACCATTCACCAAAGAGACCTTAATTTGCCATTACTTCCAAACAGCTAGGCCTACTCGCGGAATTTTTCATGGGGAAGATCCTTTTAATTACGCCTTCTGCGTTGTGGTTTTCCAGGTTGTCATAATATTCTTTACCTCTAGAATCATTTACGCTCTCATAAGACCTTTACGACAAAGCAGAATTGCAGCACAAGTTTTGGTAAGCTCAGTTAACTTTAATCTTCTTTCTTTCGATAAACATTTTGCTGATAACGTTTACTTGTTGCAATATTGATGTTTCGTTGCTTTTTCTCCACATTCGGTATACAACTTTACGTTCATTCAGAGATGTAAATGAAGAGAATACACAAGTAACCAAAGTTATAATTTTGGGCTGGGTAGCAAAAAGGATTTCTTCCTTCTTGTGCATCTCTTCGATCATGCATGTTCACCAAATAACACTTATTTTACTAGGGACATAAGCTTTATTAGGCACCAATATATGAAAGAAACAATTGAAATTGGAATGCTAAAAGACGACAGGAGTCCTATACTGAAGACTTGAACATGATCATACACGACAAGTCTGCATTGAGCGGTAAAAGCACAAGTCCCTGAGGGTACCCACAATGTTAGCTCTATTTTAAACTCTGTTTAGTCCTTCAAGGCTGCCCTTTTCTTTTCTTGGTAAAACAACTGAGTTGTTAAGTTGAACTAGAAATGATAGAATTGACTAGTTTATCTATGAATGCCACATGACGTGTATCCACTATCTACTGATAGTGATTATTTATTTGAAGCAGGCGGGAATCTTTTTAGGTCCTTCCTTTCTAATGCACTATTGGCCATTTACGTGGAAGGTATTTCCACCAGAAGGGAGAGTAGTTCTTCACATATTTGCGTATATTAGTGCGATGTTTCATTTCTTCTCGCTTACACTAAGGATGGATACTGGTGTCATAAGGAAGGCCGGGAATAGCGCAGCAACAATAGGCGTAATTGGAGCGTTATTGCCATTTGCATTTGGGATGTTGACAGTTAAAGTCATGGACGTAGCTACTTGGGACTCATCACTAGCAAATGCCATTGCTTATGTAGTTGCAATCAATTCTATGACTTCATCACCTGTTGTTACCAGCCTACTTAGTGATTTGAAGCTTCTGAATTCGGAGCTTGGTCGTTTGGCTACCAAGATATCTGTGACTGCGGATGTAATCCTCTTTTTCGTGTTCCAAGCGGTCACTACAGTAGATGTCGTGAAGCATCAGTACTACTGGATAGGAGTTCAGTATTGCTTATGTACTGCTACTTTTCTGCTTACTGTGACGTATATCTTTCGACCATTTATTTTATGGCTCACCAGGTACAGTAGACTGGGTGAACCAATGCGAGACATGCATTTCCTTGTTCTACTTTTGATGGTTTTAATCAGCGGACTCTGCTCAGAGGTTCTAGGCCAACATTATATTTTTGGCCCTATAGTCTTAGGATTGGTTCTACCAGATGGACCACCACTTGGGACAGAGTTTGAGCAGAGGCTTGATACCTTAAATACAGGGTTGCTACTTCCTACATTCTGCGCCCTTGGCGGCTTGAACGCTAACATGTTTAAGGTGGACGATGAAAAATCTCGAGTTATCATTGAACTCGTCATTGTCGTTACCTATGTGGGGAAATTCATAGGAATTATCATGCCAGCCATTTATTTTGGAGTGCCTTTCTCGGATGCTCTTTGTCTCGCTCTCATCATGTGCTGCAAAGGCATTACTGAGATTTCTATCTGCATTGGTTGGAAGGATGCTAAGGTATTTCAATCACGCTCCACTAAGCTTTTCACCTTTTTCCTTAAAAAATTTATTTTACTTAGAAAATCTAGATGATTCATCTGATATACTTAATCTTATTCTTGGATACAGATATTGGATATACAATCCTTCAACCTCTTGTTAATTTCAATGATAATAGTAACTGGAGCATGCAGACCTCTAGTTTATTACCTGTATGATCCATCCATGAGGTATATAACAGAAAGTAGAAGGACAATTAGGGACTCCAAACACAACATCCAGCTCCGCTTGCTGGTGTGTATCCACAATTCAGAATATGTGCCTACAATCATTAACCTCTTGAAATCCTGCAAACTCAACACATATAGTCCTATAACTATCTACGTCTTGCATCTCATGAAGCTCACTGGGCGTGCCTCAGCATTACTATTGCCTTATCACAAGTTTGAGAAATTCAAGTCAGAAGGATATCATGCAGCTCATAGCGTGAATGCCTTCAACCACTTTGAGCAGCACCATGAAGGGAGTGTTATAGTGCAGCATTTCATTGCCATAGCACCGTATAAAAGTATGCACAGTGACATATGCACCGTTGCAGTGGATAATAGGACGACGATTGTGCTTCTACCCTTTCACAAGCAGTGGACCATTGATGGAAGAGTAGGGTCCGTCACTCCAGCTATCAGGAATATCAACCATTATGTCATGCAAATGGCTCCTTGCTCTGTCGGACTCCTCATCGACCGAGGAGTCTCACGGAGCAGAACATTCCATAGCATCGGGGTGCTCTTCTTTGGTAGTGATGATGATAGTGAGGCACTTGCCTTCAGCCGACGCATGGTTGAGCATCCCCATGTCAACCTCAAAATAATATTGTTCAAAGATTGTAGTTATGATCCTGAAGTAGAAAATAATGCCAAGTGTATGTTCAGTGATTTGAGCCCTTCAAACACCAAAGGGAAACTTCAGTTTGAAGACGTAACAGTGACAGATGGAGAAGGTACAACACAAGTAATTCGATCCCTGAAAGATGATTTTGATTTAGTTATAGTGGGGAGGCACCATGATCCCAATTCTCCACTTACTTCAGGCTTGACAGAATGGAGTGAGTGTCCTGAGCTTGGTGTAATTGGGGACATGTTGTCCTCTTCTGATTTTCATTTTTCAGTTTTGGTAATGACTCAACGTCCACTTGAAGAAGAGGTTCTCAAACCGCTCAAAAGGAGTGGTTCTAGACTTTCAAGGGCGTTTTCTGGTATCTCTTATACGAGTGAAGATTTTAAACCATTTGATATTTAGATCTGCTTGTACATTAAAGATTAGCCAAAGAAATTCTGCAGTTACTGGTTTTAGGATACAATTACAGAAACAAATCAATGAATATGGTCCAACAAGAAATCATCCATGCAGCGAATGTCAGATTAAATTTAGAATCATAAGAACATAGCAATGAGAAGGTGCAGAACTCGATGAAATTAAACATTAGGTTCCAGTTTGTGCATGCCTCTTGGAATATGAGTTTATCTAAGGATATCCAGACAGCCAAATATGACTGTCTGGACTCGTACCTTACCATTCAGTAAAGTCAAACAAGTACTTATCCTCAAAATTATTCTGCCACAAATTCGCAGCCTCTGATTCACAGCAAAAGAGACGAACTTTATCTTCAAGAAAGCTTTTTGTGGGGGATGACGAGTTAGTCCAACTTTGGTAGACTCGCTGACTTTGACCGTACCAACTTATTTTGCAAAGCATCCGAACAATCACAGATCTTTCTTCTCCTCATATACTCCTCTTAGAAACTTTTCAGTTTTCTATATTTTAAAATATTTTTGTAATTTAAAATTATTTATAATATTTAAAATATTCAAGTAAAATTTAATATTAAAATCATATTAAAAATAATTATAAGGACTCTAACTTATAGTTAATAAATAATCACTAATTTAATAAGAAATTATTTTTAATATCATAAAACTATTTTTAATAATATTAAATAATTAAACTAATACTTAAAATAAATAAAATATAAAAATAATATCTTTCACTTTTTTTTAATTTAACATTTTCAATTAGGCTGCCAAATGTAGACAAAATGGCACATTTTCTTTTATTATCCTTTTTCGTTGTTTTTTTCATTATATAATAATATTAAAAAGATATAAAATATTTCAAATTACTTAAAATTATTTTAATAAAGTTAATTCTATCAACTCTTCTCGTTTTATTTAAAAAAATTGAATATCAAATAGGTCTAAGCTTGAACTTAGGCCCATAGATTGACTTATGAAAAAAACATAAATTTAAGCTCATCATGCGATTGTCATTTCTATCATCTTTATAAAGTAAAAAAAATTTATGCTAATCGTCAATTATAATTTCTAAGTTATACAGTATATGACATATTATTATTATTATTATTATTATTATTGTTATTATTATTATTATTATTTATTCTAGCACTTAAATTATTTTGTTAACTATTCTTAATGCTTTTGAAGTGATAAGAAATATATAACTAGAATTTTGCACATATTTAAGAAGGTGTGAACCATCTCTGTATCGTTCCTTTTATGATCAAAAGTAATAAAGAGAGGACGAGAATGTCTGTAATTTTCTACGGTAATGGAAGAACAGTAGAAAAGACAAGAGCTTGTGAAAAATTTGTAGACATCAAAACCCCGTATGATCCTCCTGTCCGTTTAGTTTCTCTATGCCTCAACCCTTCAAACACATCTAATGCATGGCTTTTCATTTGTTCAACAAATCCATTAACTATCTTGTCTGTCTCTCCATCTCTCTGTGATCTTATAGGATAATCACAGAACTTGTTGTTCCCTGGAAAACAGACTGACGACATCATGAATAATACAGCCACCACACAATTTCGTATACGATGGGTGTGCCAATCGCCGAAACATGCAAGATCAAGAGGCTATTTCTATGGACATGCTCCTTTAACCTATCCAACTTCTACCCTTTTGGCTCAACTTATCGTTGCTGCTTTGCTTAGTCTTTTGGTTCAATTCATTCTTACTCCACTCGGTCAAAGTGCTTTCACTTCCATGATGCTTGTAAGCTTTTTCTCTCATATATTTATTTTCCTTTTTTGTTTTAGTTTTCTTTTCCCTTTCAAAATATGCATTAATTTCTTTTTGGTTAAGTTCAAATAAGCGATGTTCCCTTTAAAAGCCATCATGTTATTGTTTTGTTAAACAAAAAATTTTGGTTCAGGTTCAAGTTGAATGATTTTCTGATCGTACCGTGATAAAGAAAGTCGAACCTTGTTTCATAATTGACGTATTGCTTTGCTCACAGGTAGGTTTTGCCCTTGGACCATCTGTCTGGGGTAAGAATAATGAAATTATGGCCAAATTATATCCACAGAAAAGCTACTATGTCAATCAAACAGTTTCCTTGTTCGGGTGTGCTCTGTTTATGTTTGTAGTTGGGTCCAAAATGGACATGGGAATGATAAAAAGGTCGGGAAGAAAAGCAGTGGTTATAGGTATCCTATCATTCACTGTCCCATTGACATTAAACCTACTTGTAGCTAGATTTTTGAGGGCTACCATGGAAATGGAAACAACTTTTCGCAACTCCTTATGCTACATTGCTGTGTGTCAATCTGTGAGTTCCTTCCATGTCATTGCATGTCTCTTAGCAGATTTGAAGCTCCTCAACTCAGAGCTTGGCAGGTTAGCTCTATCTTCGTCCATGATAAGCGGTACTTCCAGTTGGGCTTTAACTGTTGTAGTCCTAACTATAAGACAAGGATCGCTTGGACCCAAAACTACCATTATATGGGAGCTTGGTTCAGCATTATTCCTAGTTATGTTTATAGTCTTTGCATTGAGGCCGGCGATGATATGGATGGTGAGAACAACAGCAGAAGGGAAGTCAGTAAGAGAGAACTACATATTCTTCGTATTTGTAATGGTGTTATGTTGCTCCCTTGGCAGTGAATTCATTGGACAGCATTTCATTTTTGGGCCGGCGGCTTTAGGTATGGCGGTTCCGGAAGGGCCCCCATTAGGGTCCGCTCTCGTGAACAGGCTTGAATCTGTGGTTGTCTCCGTTCTGTTGCCTAGTTACTTCGTTTTCAGTGTGATTAAAGTTGATGTATTTTCTATACGGTCCGATACTGTAGCTGTTCTCAGTGTCATGTGCATGACCAGTTTTCTAGGGAAGCTATTTGCTGCAATGTTGCCTGCACTCTTGTACAAAATGCCTCCTATTGATGCCCTTTCCTTTGGCCTCATCATGAGCTCCCAAGGGATTACTGATGTCATGATACTACAGCACATACGAATTCTATTTGTAATTTCCTGAAACTCAGACGCTTAAATACTGCTATGAGATTGTCTTTAAAGAAAGAAAACTTGCTAATGTCTAACAATGTTTATCTGCAGATTATCGATGAACAAATATACAGTGTCTTGGTTGTAGCAATTATGTTGTTATCAGGTATCTTCACACCAATTATCAAGATGTTGTACCAGCCATCCAAGCAGTTTTTATTATACAAGAAGATGACAATCGAACAAGCTAGCACAAATATGGAGCTCCGCGTACTAGCCTGCATATACCACCAAGATGGTACTCCTTCCATTGTTAGCCTCCTCGAGATCTCCAATCCAACAGCTAAGAACCCTATCTGCTGTTATGTCGTCCACCTGGTTGAACTCGCCGGAAGGCTATCTCCACTCCTCATGTTTCACAGGCCAGGCAAAATGGATAACACTCATGGAAACCATTCCACTCACATTCTTAAAGCCTTCAGGTCATTTGAGAGAGAAAATATTGGGAGTGTTGTAGCAAACGTTTTCACAGCAATATCACCTTTTGCCACCGCATATGAGGAAGTATGCAGACTTGCCTTAGATAAGAGAACTTCCCTGATAATTGCACCATTCCATAGACAATGGACGCTCAATGGCATAGAGGATTTTCCCAAGCTCAGGGGTGTGAATCGTCAAATCCTCTTAAGGGCTCCCTGTTCAGTCGGAATCTTCATTGATCGGGGGACGTTATGTGGGGCTACGTTAAGAAGCAGTTCCATGTACAACATTGGGATCATTTTCGTGCATGGCAAAGATGATAGAGAAGCATTAGCATATGGTATGAGAATGGCTGAACACCCTAGTGTTAGCGTCTCACTGATCCGTATAAACGATCGAGGTCAGACAGCACTAGGAAGTAAGGCTTCAATTGATCTAGACTTAGACAAGGAAATTATCTCCGAGTTCAAGATCGCAGCAGTGGGCAAAAAGCATCATGTTTACAAAGAGCAGACAGCAAAGGACAGTGTTGAACTGGTTAATCTCGTAAGATCCTTGGAAAATTCGTATGATTTGATTCTGGTTGGAAGGCAACATAGAGCTTCTTCTCCAATGTTCGCGGGACTTGATGAATGGAACGAGTTCCCAGAACTTGGGGTACTAGGAGACATGTTGGCGTCATCAGATTCTGGTTGCGAAGTTTCGGTGCTAGTGATGCAGCAACAAGGGTTTGGAGTTGAAGATGGCACTCAAAGTTTGATGCCCCTTAAAGAGGATCTTACAGCCATAGCTGTAGATATACCTCGCAAGTCTAACAAAGTATTCCCTATTTAGTTTTGATTGATCCTTTAGTGTATGAGCTCTCTTTTTTTTGTTTAATCAATGTAAATCATCTCCGACTTTATATTTCTTTTCCATTTTAGGACAACTGACTTGCGAATTTCTAACAGAAAAGTCAAAATTATTTCAAAAAAAAAAAAAACAGAAAAGTCAAAATACAATGCCTCGGTTGATTGGCACGGATTGTTGACTGGGAACTTAATCTTTTTTCTAAAATTTAAATTATTAAGTTTGGTTCGTTTTTCTGAATAGTTAAGAAAGCAAACACTTTTCTAATTTAAGGAAAGTAGTAGCACTTTCCCTGGATTCTAAATCCTAACACCCCCTTGGTATTTAGATTACTTTCCTCATAAATTTAATCTAAAATTTATACTGACCAATTTAACCATTCCTTCTCTCTCTACTCTACGACTTTAAAATATATAAATTTCAAATAAATTTTGATTTAATAAT
>JAOQMQ010000008.1:5551767-5562051 GCA_027563845.1 Erythroxylum subrotundum
TAAAAATTCACAATAATTATAAAAGTTGAAATAAATAAAATAACTAATTAAAAAAACTTTGAAAAAAAAGGAGGGAAGGAGAGATAAGAGGGAGGGAGGAAAATTTCAAAATTTTTTGAAATTTTTTCCTATTTTTTAAGATTTTCAGTATCGGCCGATATTTAGATTTGAATATTTTTGCTCTTCAGGTTTATATTTTTCCTTATTTAACGATTTCTATTTTTATTTGAATTATAAGGATATAATAGGAAGCACAAGTTAAAATTAAGTTACATTCTATAAAATACTGTTTGCATACCAAACACTATAAGAATTCACCCAACTTTCTTATTAGAATTTTTATAAGTACCCAAACATGTGAATATCTTTACTTTCTATAGATTTATTTTTCGAAGAATCATATTTCAAATTCACTTTACTTTCCCGTCAATCAAACGGGGCCTTTAAGGTAATATAAATATTCAAGTATTGTTAAAATTTGAATACGAAGAGACAACTTGTCGGTTAAGTCTGTCACGGGTTAGATATCCTATTCAAACATTTATTGAACGATAGATACTAATAAAATATGATAAGTATAGAATAATATGAACAAGTAATCTATTCCCCATCTATCATGTTAAATATATTTATAAATATAAATGGGTCTAATATCTTATTGGATTATAAAATTTATGGGCTTTACAAACTAATATAAGTTGGGATTTTGTGAACCTGTATAAGTTTGTTATCATTGATATTAAAATAAAAAGGAAAGAAATATAAAAATTAAAGGAAAACAAATCAAACAATGTTAATAGAATAAATTAAAAAATAGGATGAGCTGATGGGATGGATTTCTTTTGTTAATTAATTATTAACAGCCTTTATTGGAAACAAAAACTACTTAGTTTTCATTTTAAAATATATATCACAACTCTTAATCATTGTTTTTGTAATCTCATTATGAAGTTTGCTGAATTGTATAACTTATAAATATTTTATCAAGGTTTGAATTAGAGAAGAAAAAATTATGAGTGGTATTGAGCCGAGGTAGGCTCGAGTCCTGCTTTATTTAAAATATAAATAAATTTGAATAAATTTATTTTTAATTATAATTTAATATTATATTTGACACATTTGGATTTCAAACATTAATTCAAATTGTGGAGTCTAAATTCGAATTTAAAAATAAAATCTTGTACTTAACCCAAAATTTAATCAATTTAAGTTAAATCGGTTAATTTCAAGTTAGGATTAATCATGCTCGACACAAGACTGTTAGTTGTTAGGTAAAAAGAGGCATGCTCCAATCTAGACAGATTCACCCAATTGCGCACACCAAAACTTAATTGCATGCTCTAATCTAGACAGATTCACCCGACTGCGCACACCAGAACTTAATTACCCACTAATCAACCCCTAAACTCTGGATCGTCCAACGCTGCACAAGGCTCAAAGCTAAGTTCATGGGATCTCCAAACTCCTATTTATTTAGTTTGATCATAATTAAAGATTTTGATAATCATTCAAAGACGCATTGATGCGAGATAAACATGTTTCATTCCCTATGCAAAGGATTGGGGACTCCTTGTGCTATATATTTCTGACTCTTTGTTTTTTTTACTTTTTAAGTGTTAGGAAGTACAAGTCATGCGGAAAGCTTAAATAATTGTTTAGGATGGATTTATAATTTAAATTTAATTTATTAAAAACACGTAATCTAAGAATTGCGTGGTGACAAAAAATTTACAGGAGAGGGAGAAGAGGAGGGAATCGTGGGTTATCCCATGTAGGCTTTTTGCCAGCTAGAGTTTGTCGTTTTGGGTGTAGCGTGGAGCTGTCACGCTATTTTTTTTGGTAAATGAGCTGTCACGCTATTGCAACAACCCTTGATATATGCCACATCGGACATATGTGAATTAATAATTCTACAGCCGTATGTGGAAACGAACAAAAAAATAAAAAAGAATTCATATATGGTTAGGAGTTATTTTTTCTGATATACAAAAATGAAAAAAATTAACATATGCTTTGTATGAGATGACCAAATTAAACTGACAATCATTAACAGTAAGAAAAAAAGTTAATGTGGTCTTCTTAATTCTTTACCCTCAGATCAGATGCGGCGGTGCTTAAGTTTTTTGTGCCCAATCGTAAAAATCCGAATCCGGTCCCCACCCTAAGCGGCATAACACGTTGTCCAATTACAATAACATAATACCTCCATTATTGTGAAGCCCAAGATCTGCCAAACCCCTGCAATGTATATGTATTTATTTGTATAGGAAAACTTAAAATTTTAAGATGTTTACGTGTGTGTTAGACGATAATGATTAACTGAAAGTCGTCGTACAAGGCGGATTCGTTTAGAATTAAGACTAGTCATGGAACTGGTTCTTTCATTCCAAGAATTGGAAGTGAAATAAAAGCACGGTTCTTGCGATTGGAAAACCAAATGGCATAGCATAAAAGCACAACAGAATTATGAGATAGTCAATCACTGTACTTTCCTTCAACAACCACCGAGTTTATTCATCTTCACGGCCCAGTAGAAACATGGAGAACAGATACAATGTGTTTAAGGTCTGTGTAAGTACAGCTTCCATTAGTACAGAGGCAATACTTCCTTTCTCTTGTGAAAAATTTGTAATTTCTCGGTGATAGCAAACAGTTTTTGATCTGATTAATATCAAGTTCTATCTGCCAATATTAGATGCAGACCGAACCAAGAAAAAGAAAAGGAAAAATCTTATCGACAAAGCCAATAACCCCACGTACACTTAGAAAACAAATATACCAACTTTGGTTATTTCAGTTCACCGGGAAAAGAGCCGGTTAGTCTTCGGAGATGCTCTGAAGATGAGGTTGCCATACTACGCTGCGATCGGTTCGACGTCCACGACTTGAAGAATGCTTACCGGAATGTTGGCTGGAGCTTACAGCGTCTTTTAGGTAACGATCACAATCCGACGCAACGTCAGCGTAGCTTTTCTTATAGGGCCTCTTAGTGGACTTGTGAGTGTTCTTACTAGACTTTTTGTTGTCTGAAGGCAACGTAGATGCCGGGATCAAGAAGTAAATGCTTCCCCTTTTGAGCTCGGAATCCGGCGACAGGATCAGAATTCTCCGAACAACGCCTTGCGAACATGGCTTGCTAAGAACGTGATTTGGGTTGTCTTTGAGAATCTCTCCGGCGGTGACAGGGCCTGTAATCTCTTCTACGTGGCCGTTTAAGTGAACTATACGGATCAAGTCCAAAGCCCCGCAAGGAAGAATACAAGCCAAACAACATCTTAAACTATTGCCCATGTTTCTTGGATATTTAGTCGTTAACTTCTCCGAGGTTGTGTGGGTGTTTGTGTTTGTGTTGGTGATGAGTGAAGCTGAGTTGATGGTATCTTCTTCTTTTCGTTGTTCTCTGACGTTGGGGGAATGTAAATGAAGCTACGGACAAGGTTATATAGGAACAGGACAACCGTATTGGAAAAAACAGAGAGCAAAATGAAAGATATTTTATGTTGGATTCCAAAAGACCAAATTGTCCTCTACTATAAGTTATTGCATACATTATTTATGTAATATAAATCAAAATAATAAATTTTATATAAAAATACAAATAAGTATTAAATGATAAAAGAAAGCACATTGCAAACTCCAAAACTGAACAAATTAGACACCGAATACTACAATATGCTATCATACTTATTCTCTTTGTTTTTGGCTAAACAACCATATACTATAGTACAAAATATAGTATTGCAGTGACGGAGTCAGAAATTTAATATAAGAGGACCAAAATATTATTTTTTAAAATTTTGAGAGGCTTAGTGTGCATCACTGTCTCTTAAATAACTCCGTCTTTTTATATATACATATATATATATATATATATATTTAAAATACTTTAAAAAAAAAACCTTGGAGGGTCCAGTGTGCCACTGAATTCCATGTAACTCTGTCGCTGAGTATTGACCTTAGATAAAATGATAGAGAATTGTTACATTGACTTTTTTTTTTTCATATAGAAGACATACATCTCCATCACCAAAATTAAGTTTGTTCTCTTATAACAATAAAATAAGCATCTTAATGTCAACTCCACGTTTATTTATATTTTGTGTCTCTTCGTATTTGATAACTGTTGGCGAACTCAACACCTCATTGACCAAACCCAAAACTATATTCCAAATTCCATGCAGTGGTTAAGAATTGTAAGGTCAAAACACATAGAATAAACAAGCATTGTGAGTTTGTGACCTAATGAAAATGACTCTACGCCTTGCCTTGCGGTGGTTCATTGACGAATAAAAAGCCTCCGGAACACTATATATTTGTGTACATAACTGTAGCGATCGGAGAGAAAACATGTTAGCTAGAAAAGTCAAATGAATGAACTACAGTATTATTATTATACACCATCTAAATAGTTGAGTTTTGGATAGTTGACAAATGGGTTTACTGATCATATTTCTTTGTTGGTAGGTATTCAGGAGTTAATCCATCGAGATTGAGAGATGCATCTATAGCACGTGTACCAAAAAGGGAATTAGTGTGCGGATAATCTGGTTGCCCTCGCAGTCCGGACCGACCCAAGTGTCCATTACCTTCGAGAACCTCCGATTTCAGTTGTGGAGCTCTTCCTCCAAACAAGCAAGATGCTTTGTATCGCCAGCTATGGGATAACTTGTTTTTATTCAGGTTTTGTTTCTCCTTTGTAGTCAAAAAAAAAAAAAAAAAGGGTTAAACTATATGAGCACTTTCATAAGCTTATGTAATTGAGTCTTCAATTAGCATTAATGAAATGTTTTCCAAGCTCGCGTAACTGGGAATGTCAACGGTGTTTAAAAGAAAAACTTCAATAATAGTGATTGTGATTTTAATCTTGGGATAAATTAAATGAAAATGTAACTTAATTTGTATTTTAAATTAATACGAAGACGAAAGGGACAAAATTGTCACCATTTCCGAAATAATGTCATTGTAGGTGGAATCGAGTGACTAGATTGAGGTACGGAAGGAGGAAAGAGAAGAGCATACGCGGTATTCGGAGATTGGAGTTCTAATTGCGTCACCCCAGTGAACCAAGTGCTGCACACAGCCAGAGTCACGGTACACCATGATTGGTCCAGTCTGGCCGAGAACCTAGTGGCCCCTCACTTTGCTTCCTCCGCCAGCTAGGTGATGTGATTTGAGCTTGACTAGTGACCAAATTTTAACAAATATCATAAAAATTTTAAATTTTAGAAAATTTAATCCATATTAAATTATTGCAATATTATTTAAAAATTACATAAAATTTAAATTTTAAATATAATTAAAAAATAGTTCTTACTAATTAAAGTTTTAAATGTTTAATTAAAAATAAGTTATTAAATATAAATTAATTAATTTAAAAAATCGACTAATTTTAATTTTTAATAATAAAAATTATTAAAATAAATTAAATCAAAAATTAAAAATTAAAAACTGATAAAATTAATTAAATCTTTTTAATAATTGCTGGTGGCTACTACTTTTCTTATCTAAATAATACAATTACACCGAATAATGCCACTTGTCCAAGTCTTTTCTTACTCCAAAGTTTTTTCTCTTATTAGTTAATCGTGTTAAATACTTATAATTCTATTTTAAGACTACATCGGTGAATACTTTCCCAGCATATGTAATATTTAATTAAATAACATTTTTTATTTCTATCCAAAAGTAAAGATATGTATATTTTGATTGATATTTTAATTTTTTTCATATTAGCTTAAAACATCATTTTCATGAAAATTAGAAGTTCAAATATCATAGTTTATATTTAATTTGAGAAATATTTTAAAAGTAATTTTGTTATAATATATGTATATAGTAGTATCAATTACATATTAAATTCATGCATATGTTAAAAGATGGTACTGTTATTTTGAATTTAATTAATTACATGAGGGAGAAGTGATAATTGTTATTGTGTATGAAAAACTTGTATGTTTACTAACCCAAAATAAAATTGACAGCACATTTGGTTGTTAAACCAATAAAACACGAGGTTTAAAAAGGTTCAATTGATTTTCCTAAAAAAAAAAGGTTCAATTGATATTAAAAAGTCATAAAATTGGCTAATTATTAAATAAAATTAAAAAATTTGAAGTATGATTTAAATAAATTGTTTTTACTTATCAAATAATTCAAAATTTAATTGAAGAAAAGATTATTAAATAAAAATTAATCGATTTATTTTGGTTTATAAGAACTTAATAATTTATAAAAAATGAACGATTTATTAAATAAATTAATCTATTTTTAACAACAAGAGTTATTAAAGTAAATTAAATCAGAAAGTTAAAATCGAATAAAAAAATTGAACGATTCAAAATTTTTAAGGTTAAATCGGCCGGTTAAATTTTTTAATAAAATCCTAACAAAAAGATTTTGGAGATTTTATGAAATCTTTATGCTCTATCATTTCTTTTAAAAATATTTTACTGTATCTTCCTTCCTTGTTCATGCATAAACCTTATTATTATAATATAATCCTGAAAATCAAAATTATAATTCCACCCAGCTTCTTGGTTCACCTAATAACATGATCCATTAAATAAGCTAAGATTATTATTGATATATCGTGCCCGTACTAGACCAGAGAATGCAAAACATTTTTCCTCATTTGTTACACAAAAGAAAAATTATACCTACTTTTAAAAATTCTGCAGCTTCTTAATTTCCATGTTAAGAAATAAAGCCAAAGTTACAGAAGAATACACAGCTTAACATAAAACGCGTCGTCAAGTCCAGACAAGGACTGTACATGAGAAACACCTACCTTCTAAACCAATCCGTACTAATGAATGTTAAAATATATAATCAAATCTGTTTAATTCATAATATCTTATAATTAATTTCGTTACCCTTTCTTATCATCCTAGCTTATCCACCTTCATTGTTGGGTGTATGAGCTCAAAATCATTGAATGTATTGAAGCGATGTCTATAAGCACGTTATAAAGTTGAGGTTGCTTTTGTCTGATCGTGTGGGAGTTAGAGTTAGCATCCTTTTGAAGTACCAAACGGTACGTACGAAGTTTCAGGCACCGACCACAGCATTCCATTCCACTAATTAGCATTTAACATCGAATCTAAACGAAAACAGAACAGATAGAGTTGGGATAGAGAAGCCAGCATCTCATCTACCCGTTAGTTGGAGAACGTGAGTCAAGTCTGTCTTTACGCTAAATCCGAGGTGTAACCCTATTTAATTATTCATAATCATCATTGGTATTAGAGTATGTTTAAGCATTTTTACATGATATTGTTTCGTGGTTACGTTGTTTATCCCTAGGTGCACTAATGTGAATAATATTATTCGAGCTTCTTCTTGGAAATTTAAGTTAGATTTGTCGTTATATACATATCTAGCTGGCGACTCATTTTGTAGGGTTAATTGTTACTGTGGGCTAAATTCGATCACGAGACGTGGGGCTATAATTAAATTTAGGTTCAGTGCATCTGCATCGATCCAAGTTTGATCTTTGATGATTAATTACAAAATGTACCTGGAATCTAGCTAATACGACAGTAACAAGTTCGATTTTAATTACCGGATATTGTTGAGATTAGACTTGATGAGGATTATACGGATAGCTCACTAGGCGACAAGCGGTGAAGATATACGTATACTATACGTTATCCATCTGGATATAAGTAGTAGTAATCATAAGATAACTCAACTAAATCGAAATAAATAAATACTATATCTAAATTTAATAAGACACCATTTTAAATTTGAGCTATAATCAATTGCGAATTTTGATTGGTCTCGGTACTTGGTCTATGACATTTTATGAGCTCCATGATATTACGTAGAATCTTGAGTAGGTAAGTGCAACCTAACCATGTGGGATAATAGGAAAGAAATGGATACTATGTACGATGTAATAACTCTTAAGTTGATATGATGAATAATGAAAAAAATTCTTAAAGATCTTGAGGAGCATCATAATCTTTAGCCACCAAGAAATGATATCTTTTTAAGAAATATGAAAGATTTGTTATCTACCAAGAATCAATGTTTTAAAAACTAATGTAATTATTTAAGGTTTAAATTTTAAAATGATTCACCGGTCATAATCATCTAAAGATTGAATAAAATTAAATAATTTGATATTGTCCTTACTCATCGAAAAATTTGAAGTTTAATAAAAAAAGAGTGTTAAATAAAAATTAATTGATTTATTTTAGTTTATAAGAAGTTATTAATTAATAAAATTAACAAATTAATAAATAAATTGAACAGTTTTTAACAAGCAGAGTTATTAAGATAAATCAAATAGAAAAATTAAAAATTAAACCTAAAAATTTGATAGTTAAATTTTTTTGCAGTTAATCAACTTAACCAGTTGAGTGTTTTAACCATTACGAAGAATTTGTAACTTAAATATCAAAATGGAAGCTTTATAATCCGTGACAAATATAATTAGTTATAAAAAAATTATTTGGGTAAATATTAAATTTGAAAGCTATTGGAAACATCTTCTCTTTAGCTACCTGTATAAATATTTTATGTGATTAATAAAAAGTTTCCAGTTTCAGAATTAATATACGTATATTTAAAATATTTAGCTACCTATTTCTTTTTTCTTTGTGATTAAGTAGCCTCCAGACAGACTCATTACATGCATACAGGGGCGTCTAAATCCTCAATTGAAGGATATATTGTTTTTAGACAATGGTCCTAAATAAATTTCGCTAGAAACGACTCCTTAGTTACCATTTTAAGGTATGAAATGGGGACCAAGAACACAGACAGGCAACATTTGGTGAAATGTCAAAATTTAAGAAAATGTAAGACATGAATGGTTTGAATTATTGTTATGTTCTATCGGTATCATGGCTGGTTGGTATGACTGCATGTCACTTCAAAGGCCCCTTAATTTCTTTTTTTTTTTTTTTTTGTGGTGTTATACACATGTGGAATGACTGATCATAAAAGGGAGAAGATCATCATCACACCTAGTCTGAAGTCTCTCAATAAAGCAGAGTCTGCGAAGGTCTGATAGTACGCAACCTTAACCTTACATAATAGAGAGGCTGTTTCCGAATAAAAAGAAGAAGATACCATAAGAAAATCATTTATTTATATGAATCTTATTAATTTTTTTTGCGATTAGTTTTGGTTGTAAGCTTATTTATCATAAGGGCCTACACAATTTATAGTTTCAAATAATGGTGCAACTTAATGAATTATTTTAGAACACTATAAAGTGGTTAATAGAGCTCCACGAAGTCCTCCAGGACACCAATGCTTGAACGTTTGCCTGGGCGGGTGGATATCACATTCTAAATGAAATAATTTCTGATTTTATCTGTTTATTTTAATTATATTAGATAATTTTTTAGGAAAAATAAAGACCATAATGAACATATTTTGTGAATTCTTCCATAACCACGTATGAATATTAATATATATATAAGGATTATGGAAAAGATATTTTGCTCACTAGACTCAAAATTTGAACACATTGTTATGATAATAAAATAAACAAAAACTTGGAAGAAATGAATTGAGCAACTTCTTAAATTACTACAATACTATAAAAAGAAACATAAGAATAAGTAAGGGATAACTAGACAACTCCTCAAGATATAATTCAATGAAAAGCATGAAAATCAAAATAGCCAAGGTAGAGGAAGAGGTCGAGGATTTATGGCTGTGGATGAGGTTTCAAAAATAATTATAAAAAAGGAGAGAGCTCATTTAAGGGTTGAGGAAGAGGCAATGCAAACACAAGAAGCGACTATTCTTTAGTAAATACTAAAAATGTCACGAGCCTAGTCATTATAACTCAAAACTTAGAAGGAGATATAAGAAATATTAAAATGAATACTTGTTGGAAAATATACGCAAGATCGAATCTAGGCGCAGCGGAATGAATTTTAAAATTTTCCACATAATTAACTTTAACAGAATTAAATTAGAAACATAAAACAAGAAATAGACAAACCTATACGAACCTATTCTGATTTCCAATACGATTTCCTGCTTCTCCGAAAATGTCAATTCCACGAGCCGTTTAATCGTCCGGCCTCTAACGGTATCCACAGATCTATATGGAGAAAAACTCATATCAAATTTGAGAGGAAAAATGTAAGAAGTGCTAGCCTCATTTTTTCTATTATTTCCTTTTATATGAAAAATCTTATTTTTCATATCCTTGAATTTTATTAAAATTACAAATAAGTCAAAATTTAATTATAATTATTAATAAATCCTTATAAGATCAAATATCACATATTGATCCTTAAAGTTTCTAAAACTTCTCAA
>JAOQMQ010000008.1:5603688-5614457 GCA_027563845.1 Erythroxylum subrotundum
AAATACTAGGTCAGAAGACGTCATTTAGCCGTTACTAATTCTATTATAATGAGATTAAATTTTATTATTTTCTAAATTTTAGAGTTTATTCTCTCTAAAATATTATGGTTAAATTTGTCGACTGACGTAAAATTTATGGTCAAAATAAAAAACGGGGCTAAGCACCTGAACCCAAAAAACTAACCAGAACCGAAGCCCAGCCCACCGGAGCCTGGTCTACGATCTTATTCGGTTCAGAGTCTTCCTTTGCTAGAGAATCCAAATATCCAGAATAGGTTTGTTTTCCCATTTCACTCAGAATAACCGTTACTATTCACTGCTTGCTACTCCCTCACTCCTCGTTTCATATAGACGAGATTCACCGATAACGGTATCGGAACCCTAAAATGGCATCAAAGTTCGGATTGGCCGGTGGCATACCGGAACGGCGAGTTCGACCAATTTGGGACGCTATCGATTCTCGGCAGTTCAAGACCGCTCTCAAGCTGTCCGCTTCACTCCTTTCCAAATACCCCAATTCTCCTTACGCACTTGTGAGATTCACTTCCTTTTCTATTGCAACGATTTCTAAGTTTCTTGAGCTGTTATAGCTATTGAGTTTTGTCATTAGCAAATTGAAATCTTTCTAGTTCAAGAACTGGAGCTTTGAAGAGTACACTTTCTTGATTAGGAATTCATGATAATAAATGGTTGTTTTAGCACAGTTGAACTTTAGAATCATAGCTGTTGATAATCATTTACATCAGAAGAGAAGTTTCTGTCTGTTTTCTTCGTTTGATGTTTTGAGTTTGAGTGCTTATGCAGGCGCTGAAAGCTCTTATTTTGGAAAGGATGAGTAAGGCTGACGAGGCATTGTCCATTTGCTTAAACGCAAAAGAGCTTTTATATGAAAATGACTCTGTATTGATGGATGATCTCACTCTCAGCACACTGCAGATTGTTTTCCAACGGCTTGATCACTGTTAGTATATGATTTCTTACTGGAATAAGCTGCCTGAATGCAGTATGCATATCATTGCTATTTTCTCATAGTATTTTCCTTGCTAATCCATTTCAGTGGATTTGGCTACTAGCTGCTATGAGTACGCGTGTGGTAAATTTCCGAACAATTTAGAACTCATGATGGGGCTCTTCAACTGTTTTGTTCGTGAATATTCATTTGTGAAGCAGCAACAGGTTTGTATTTTTCCTACATCTTTGATTTTCATGAATCTTCTGCATTCTATTTTACGCAAACTATGAGATGACTATTGTATTTTTCTAATTCTGATTTTTATTGCAGACAGCCATCAAAATGTATAAATTTGTTGGAGAAGAAAGGTTTCTGCTGTGGGCAGTATGTAGCATCCAGTTACAGGTTCTGGCAACCTTCCCTACTCTTTTTTCTCTCCATTTTACTTGAGAGTGCATGATTTTATGACATTATTTGATAATATATCAGGTGAAAGAAGACAGGAGATGGCTATGAAAAATTTTGCATATTTGGCACAAAAACTTACTTTTTTCTTTTTTAAGTTTCTGATCATTGTGAAAGTTAAGGACCTTAAAACCGAAAGCAGAAACTTATCCATACAGGAAGACTCACAAAAACTGAAAAGGAAATCTAGTAACCAAATGTATAACTTATATCAAACACTTCCTATGATACTCATGTTATATTTGGATCTCATGGAACAATTGGAAGACTAATCATATTTTTTCCCGGTTCATGAATTTTATCCATGCTCTATGTGATCAAACGAAGTAGTGTTCATGTTATTAAGATAGCTATTCTTGTTGGGTACAATATTTGATTTTTACCTACTGCATGTTTGTTTGGTGTGAACTTCTCCTAGGTGCTTTGTGGCAGTGGAGGGGAGAAATTGTTACAGTTAGCAGAAGGGTTACTTAAGAAGCATGTTGGTTCTCACAGTTTGCACGAGCCCGAGGGTGATTTCTTTTGCCACTGTTGGTTTGCATTTATGTTGAGACGTTTCCTTTTTAGCTTTCTTATTAGCTTTTGAAACCTTTTTGCAGCTCTTATGGTGTATATATCCATACTGGAACAGCAAGCTAGGTATGCCGACGCACTGGAAATTCTCTCAGGAAAATTAGGATCACTTTTGGTGATTGAAGCCGATAAGCTACGCATACAGGTTCTTTCAGAATCATTTTAGGCTTTTATGGTTATTGAAATGTGAAACATAAACAATCTTCCATAATCATGAATTTCTATCATGTTTTTAAATGCTTCAAACTTATTCTTATTTTATAAAAAATATCTTTTAAAGAAGAGAAAATAAACCAGTATATGACTTGAGAAATTTGAGAAGGAATTGAGTTAATTGCATCATATTGCAGGAACAGAAAAAACTTAAATTCCATATTTGATGTTGCAACAATTGTATGAATAAAAAAACTTTAGAGAATTCATTTGTTACTCCAAGCATAGTGTCAATTGAAGGATTCTCTATTTCAGATAGCTATTGTTTTTGTAATAAATGAATAAAATATTCCTACTCAATCTGCTGGTTGATTTGTGTCCTTTCCTTTCTCAGTTTTGTTCCTTTAACTGTGTTGTTTCCAATAATTAATTACATAAATGTTCATTGATTACTTGCAATTCATTTAATGTGACATTTTGTGTTTCCTTATCAACTTTTCCTCTTTAACTTTAAGTTGACAGGGGAGACTTTTAGCAAAGTTAGGTGATTATGTCAGCGGAGCCAATATCTATGAGAAGATTTTAGAAATCTGGTAATTCAATCCTGTGACATTTATCAGCATTTTTGGGGCTTAAAACCATGATTTAGCCTTCGGTCAATCAGTCCCTTGCTTCTGTTGAATTCGGAAAGCCATCTGAAATATGTGACGTACTATTGATTTAAACAAAAGCCGCTATATTTTCAATGAAGACACAATCATTTTTCTTTCTTCATATTTTAGTTAATCCTAGTTCATCTTCTGTTTGATAACTTTTTTGGCCATTGTTCTGATTCCATTTGAGATTATGTTTTTGTCATTTTTGGAGCATTAGATGTTGATCTTTTTTCTCCTTTATAATTTTCATTGTCATTGCAAAGGAGTTAAAAGTACTGTAGAGGGTTGAGGAAGTTATATGGTGGGCCTTTAGTTAGGTACAGAGAATATCTGTGTATCAAATCATGGGCACGTTGCTTATAAGCTGCATATAATCTTCAAATTTTCTTTTTTAACAATCGAAGAATTTATTTCTCACTACTTGCTTAGCCAGACAGACTCAAGTTTGATTGGTTCATACCGTCAGTTGATATCTTGAGCCTGATTCCTTATGCCTATTAAGTTGCATCTTTGTGTTCAGGAATTCAGTATGTGCTGTTTGTTGTCAATTTCCTTTTTCATGTATACTTTTGGTTGTTAATGCTATTTTGTTCATTTGGCAGCCCTGATGACTGGGAATCTTTCCTACATTATTTAGGATGTTTGATGGAGGATGATAGCAGCTGGAGTAATGAAGCTGATAAAGATTCAATTCATCTCCCTAACTGCAAAGTCACACATTTGTCAGAAGAAATGGTGCAATATATATGGCTTCTGCAATTTATTTCTATCTTTCTGTTTTGTGTTCTACATATTTTTGGCAAATGTATTTGTTACTTATAAAACCTATCACAATCTTTTGACAGTTTAATTTGATGTGCAGTTTGATTCTCATATATCAATTGCATCAGCTTTTGTGCAAAAGTTAAAATTGGACACGGAAAGTCGATCTTTGAGGTGCCCTTACTTAGCTACTCTTGAAATTGAAAGGAGAAAGCAGTTATATGGGAAGGACAATCATGACGAGATGATCAGCGCTTTAATGCATTATTTTCTCAAGTATGATAAGACATTCCTTTCTTATACTTGGATTGTTGATGTTCTGTCTTTGTAAAACATCTCTAGCTGGTTAGAATTTTGTTATTTCGACAATGATTAAAAATTCGAACCGTTTGGCCGGCTTAACCATGGAAAACCTTGAACTAGTCAACTTTTCAGTTTGTCTTTTAACTTTTCGGTTCAATTTTCTTTAATAACTTTTGTTGCTAAAAACTAGTTAATTTATTAGTTAATCGGTCAGTTATTATAAAATAAAATAAACTAATTAATTTTAATTTAACAATCCTCTTTTTTAATTATAATTTAAATTTTTCGATGGATAAGGACAATCTTATTTCAAAATTTTCAATTTTATTCAATTTTTAACTGGTTTTATAATGGTCTAATACCGCATGAACCTTAAATCTTTTATCTTATAGATTTAACTTCCGGTTCGATTTTTAAAATATTGATTCTCGATAATGATTTGCATCATATAGAGGAAGTGCCATTCTTTTCAAATGGTAGTGGCCATATAAAAGAACCAATTAAGTACAATATACTAAATCATTTGAATTCTTCTTCATTTATGATATAGGTTTGGTCACTTAGCCTGCTTCACTTCCGATATTGAGATGTTTCTTCAAGGCTTAAATCCAGATAAAAAAGTGAAGTTTCTAGACAAGTTAATAGAAAGTACGAGCTCTGTTACAACAACACCAATTAAAGTGCTTGGGCAATCAATTTCTGTATTCAAAATACAAGAGTTGATCGGCAATGTATACAAGGTTCCCATTCTTGGTGCGTATCTCCTTTACAAGATCTCTGCATAAAGCTGTAAAAAAAATACATGCATAAGTTAGCATGCATAATGACGCACACTTATGTCTGTCACTAGTTTCTTTGTGGTTTCACACTTGCAGTATATCTTATTTGGGTACAGCCTTCAGATGTTGTAACACTTTGATGCGGTATTCAATGGACCGTTTTGCTCAATAGTGATCCTATTGCTCAGGAATCAGGATGACCATATAGATCTTTACCATATCTAGATTTCTGACTATTTTTGTGTCTTTTACATTGTTATAATTGTTTGTTTGTAGAAGAGTTTTTAATTTGGTTGTCGGTTTCCTATTGAAGTTCTTGTCTTATTTCCCAGAACTAGAACAATCGGCAGTGAAAATGACGGAGATATATTGTAGAAATCTTCCCCTTTCAAAGGACCTTGATCCTCAAGAGAATATGCATGGAGAAGAGTTGCTTTGTATGGTGTGCAATCTACTGGTTCAGGTATTCACTTTTGTGCTTCTACTACTATGTTTGTGGTTCAAATTTTATGAAATATTTCACAGGTTTGATGCAATCATTGTTGATAATAAGTGAACTATTTTGAGAATTGCATCAAGGAGCTACATTGAATTCTATATCAATGATGCATTTTGGTTATTTTTTGCTAACTATTTAGGGTGTTTAATTCTGCAACTACACATCACATGTATGCTCGTTGTTTTGTAGCCAGTCCCCGTGTCATATGATTCTTGTGTTAGAATCTTGTTTTTAGTTCACTTTCTGTGTTGTCTAAGTAGAGGATGTGTTGTCCTTAAAACACTCCCTCATATTTTGTTGCTGCCCTTTTTTTTCTGTAGTTATTTTATCGAACAAGAAAGCTTGGTTACTTCATGGAGGCAATAATGGTTTTGGAGTTTGGTTTGACTGTCCGTCGGTAGGCATGCTTTTTCCAGTGATACTTTACTATCTCAATGTCAGATTCAGGGACTTAATAATATTGGAACTAATTCTGGATACATGTTAAATAATTGGCAGATATGTGTGGCAGTATAAGATCTTATTGGTACACTTGTATTCCCACTTGAGTGCCCTTACGTTAGCTCACGAATGGTAAGTCAATTAGTTGAGTGCAAATTCACATATTTAATTGATGAACTTATGTTGTTTATTTCATGCTAATTAGATCCCCTGTATTTGCCCCTGGAACCTAGATGTTTATACTCTCAACCATATTTTTTTGTCTATGCATAAAGCAGCTCGTACAATCTATTTTGTTAGGTACAAGTCTTTGGACGTGAAGAATATTCTGATGGAAACATTGATGCATAACATTTTGCCACAGATGTTGTCATCCCCACTTTGGGTGGATTTAAGTAATCTGCTAAAAGATTATCTCAGGTTTATGGATGACCACTTCAGGGAATCTGCAGATCTTACATTTCTTGCATATCGCCATAGAAATTACTCAAAGGTGTGTGATGTATTTATCTGTTATGCTGGTTTAGTTGGAAGTTGAACTAATTGCTAACTACTTATCCTGATAACTGCTAACTACTCATGCTGATGTTTCTTGAATGTAATCTCAATTCATAGTCTGTGCCCATTCCTTCCATTTTTCATTTTGTGGCCTTCTGCACTTCTAATTTACTGCTTGTCCACCTTAGTATCTTACGAGATTTCTTGCTATAACTATGATGCTATAATTTCATGTGGGATACATCACTACGTCGCATTCAGAACAAATGTGCTTGGTTATTTGGAAAACATTTCATTATTTTGCACCACAGGTGATTGAGTTTGTTCAATTTAAGGAGCGATTACAGCGATCAAATCATTATTTGATCTCAAAGATCGAGAAATCCATTCTAGAGTTAAAGCAGAAAGCAGATAACATTGAAGAACAAGAGGTGTTTGTTTTTTGCTTCTATCATTTGATGCCTATATTTTGATGTTTTTGATGACAGATCTGATTAGATTGTCTTTTAGGCCGTTCTTGAAAACTTGAAATGTGGGATTCACTTTGTTGAGCTCTCTAATGAAATTGGGTCAAAAAGTTTAACTGTCAATGAGGATTTGCATTCCCGGCCTTGGTGGACCCCAACTCCTGAGAAAAATTATTTGTTAGGTTTGTATCAAATGCACCCTCCTGTCAATTTCAGGTCAAATGATGAATCTTTGATGAGAGAATTTTTAGGTATGAAAGTTCTGGGATTGACGTAGGATGTTTTTTTGGGAATTTTTGTGCAGAAATGTGATATATTTACTTTAATTAAGTGTTTTAAAGAGCTCAAATTATGTTCAGTGGTTTTGTTAATCTTGAGATGACATTTTCTGTCCATTTCCTTTGAACTTTCTCTTTACATTTTTTCTCATTTCCAGGGCCATTTGAGGGCATTTCATATTGTCCCAAAGAGAACTTGGTAAGATGCCTCTTCTTAATTAATATGTTCTCTGTCATATTGGTAATTATATAACCTGTGCCTGCTATATTTTTCTATACTTCTCATTCCTTGTACGTGTGCTTTTCGCCAAAACATTAACAGAAAAAGAAATGGGAAGAAAATATTACAGGAGTTGTTGAAAGGAGATCCCTTCTTCCTAGATTGATATATCTATCGATTCAAAATGCATCTGCATCTGTCAAGGAAAATGTTGAAGTCAATGGTTCTTTATCTGTGCCTAAAATCACCACGGAGCTGAAGTTATTACTTGATCGCTATGCAAAGATTTTGGGATCTTCTTTTGGAGATGCGGTGGAATTGGTTAAGGGGATATCTAGTGGGGGAAAATCTGCTGAGGTATACATTGATTTCAATTTGACCTTTTGTAGTTTCTGGATCGTATTTACTTGTTGCTTTTCTTCCCTTAGTATATATTAACATGCGCCTATTAGGGTGGTAATGAGTTTTTAATGTTTCAAAATGAAGAATGTCTCTTGGAACTTTTGAGAGGTGATGATTCAAAATGTTCCGTACTTTCACCCTTCTGACCTGCAATAAGATATTGTAATCCATTTTCATACACTCATTCCCTGGGACTTATCATATGAACCAAGACTTTCTGGACTAGGATGACTGTTTAATTACCGCTCTTACTCCACTGGAAATCTGACCTTTACACTCATGCCTCCATCTGGTACTTTTTGTAGCAGATAACTAGGCTAACTTTTTGTTTTCTTCATTTCCTTCTCTCATAATGCATTTGCACTCCTCCATGATGTGCGCTCTCTTATTAAATGTTACGATATACTGACATTAGATTAACTCTAGTTAAACTAGTTTTCTTGACACTGATACAGGCTTTTGGTTCTGACATTATCGAGTGGATGAACTTTGCTGTATTTTTAAATGCTTGGAATTTGCGCTCATCTGCACCTTCAGAACCAGGTGGGAATCCATGTTGTACTTGGGAAACTGTGAATACCTTATTGGAGAAATGTATTCTAGAGAAGACCAGATCCATGGATTCTCTCATTTCCTTGCCGTGGGGTATGTTCCCATTAGTGGTACAATTGGTCACGGAGCCATTGTCGTGGCACGTTCTTGTTATTCAATCATGCATCCGATCTTCTCTTCCATCTGGAAAGAAGAAAAAGAAAGGTGGACCCTCAGAGCAGTCCACTTCACTGCTGCTGAATGCAATTCGTGATTCAGTACAGTCTATATATAGTGTACTCAAAGAGGTTACAAATTGGGTAAGAAAACAACTTAATAGGAAAGAGGATGAGCACTTGGATATTGTCCTTGCCCCTATCAGAAGAAAGGAACAGGATGAAGGGCCTGGGAAGGTGATCCAGATTTTAGAAAATTTGATCACATCAATTGATGAGGCGGAAATTGGTGATCGCATCTCCCAAGCATTGAAATCTTGGGATGTAGTTGATGTTGGGAGAAAGATATTGACCAGCAATTCCACAGTGTTGTATGAGTTTCTTCGTATTTGTGAGTCAAAACTTAAAGCATTGCAGGCGTTGAGGCAGCAGATGACTCAAGTCTGAAGGTCCTTACGGCATCAAAGTTCCGTGTTTTTGATGTGATCAAGTTATTTGTTTCATTTTGGAGCTTGTTGTGGTCTACAGATGCAGCTTCACACCCTGCAGTATGTCACTGTTGTGTATCATTTTCATTTTCCATAGTCATATTTAACCATGAGGTTTTTCTTTTTCCCATTTCGCTCCTGTGAAGCTGAGTGTGAGCAGTAGGTAGCCAGTGTCCTCTGCTCCTTTGAAAGCAGTTCTAGAAGTTTCGTGCTATATTAATATACAAAAATGTTACACACTAGAAAAAGCAGTCGTTGGATATTCTTTGTATTCTTTTTAAGCTTCGTACCATGGAATTTTGTAATGAATCAATTGAGAATCTTCTGTGAGAACGGGTTTTACTTCCTGCTATTTTTGATCCTGTAGAGGTTTGTGGCGCTTAAATTTCACGGAGTCATCTAAATATTCAATGGCATTATATACACAGTTTTGCTGATTCATCTAATAGTGCGAGACTTTACTATTTAAGTTCCATTATATTGCAAGATTCATAATAATTATGGGAGTTTTTGCTTATGGAATTGCGTTTTCATTAGTGGTAACGATCCAAAACAGATTGAGAATATTAATCATAAATGAGTCATCATATCTGATTTAGGTTGTTCGGAACTTTGTGTTCATAATGATCTTCTGCTTGTTTTTGGTATACCTAAGAAACAAATCTTGATTCTAACCTATACTTTGTCCAATATGCACAATATTCTTATTGATTAATCATCAACTAAATCAATCAAGATCACTTTCACCTTTGTGCAACAATCATCTGTTGCACAAAACTATATGTTAACTATGATTTTTTCTACATTCTATATAGGAAGGTAAACTGTAAACAGGGGCGTTAAGTCTTAAAACAAATCTAATCCAGCAAAGAATATCGTATTCTATTCACTGTTTTAATTATGAGTCGTTGTTTGATGTTTGATGTTGCTATTAAGGTAAACTGTTGTCTTAAACCCCACCTTATGGACTATGGAGAAGTCACTTCTTAAAAGACTCTTGCAATGGCTTGGCATTTTTATAAACAATTAGTAAATAGTTTTTTTTTAAGTTAAAAAAAAAATTTCACTGAAAATCCTAGAGGCCTACCAATAGAGTTACAAGTGTTATGAATTTAAGAAAAGTACCAGCCTCCTGACATAACAAAACTAGTATTGGTGCTAAAGCAAGCAAGATAAAAGTTACAATAGACCCCAGTTACATTTCATGAAAAAGCTGGTTGCTTGATTAGCAATCAGTATCTTCCTGATCTAAGTGCAAGTCCTATTTATCACTACATACTTGTCATTGTGTACATCTCTGAAGATCCTTTAGTTTCTTTCAAACCAAATTGAGTAAACTGAGCAGGTAAGCATTAGACATAGGCACTTTTTATCATCTCCAATTCTTTTTTAGAGATTTTCAGTCCAAATGAATATATTATCCCAATCATTCTCAGAACAAATTACACTTATATTGTGCTGTATTCTTGCCCATACAGAAGCTAAAAACCTGCATTTGAAGAACAAGTAGTTTATGGTTTCAGGTTGTAACTTACAAAGAACACTCATTTTATTACCACGGAACTAATAGGTCATTTTATTCTTTGAAATTAGAGATTATGAAAGGAAAAAAATATATCTTCGTGAATATTTCTGTTCTTTCTTCGTTTCAGGCATTGTAGGGTCTCTCACCATACCTCTTTTAAGTCAAGGACATAAGTTTTAGGTCCTTTGTACATGAAATTAGAACCTTCTTGTACTAATTTATAAACACGTAGACTGACAGAGAAAACTCCCCTGTTAGATATGCATTATCCATTCCTAAGATTGTTATTGCATGGCTCGTGGAGTTTAAGGTTGCTATCCTAAGAAATTGTAATGATGTTTGATGTACGCAAGGCAAAAGTGACAAGAAGCAATTAAAAGAAACAGGCATTAAGGAGATGACAAGTAACAAAAGACTAGGGCCTGTATTATTGTTTTGTTTTATTTCATTTTGGATTAGAAGAAAGCTCACTTGTCGATTTTAGGAGAGGGTTTTGTGGTCAGCTAATCTGGGAATTGGACTATACTATCTTTACATTAGCCCCTTCTTGCTCTACCAAACCCAAGAAAAATTTCGACCTGACAAGTGATGTTCATTTTAA
>JAOQMQ010000008.1:5711365-5724319 GCA_027563845.1 Erythroxylum subrotundum
CATGAAAGCTACCCCACTTGATGTTCTTATCGCACCACGCTTGCGTCCCCAGCTCTATCAATAATGGGAAGCTTTGCGTCCCCACCTCTGTCAATAATGGGAAGCTTTGTATCGTCCAAGGGAATGGAAGTATTAGTAATCTCTAATAAGTGTTGGTGTGCGCACTTCACTAATAAGAATAAGTAGAAAGTTTTATTACAACTACAAATCATACTTAAGTTTTATTACAACTAAAACGGCCATAGCTGGTCTTGGGTTTTAACAGGCAAAGGCAAATTTGGCCGAAAATAGTCAATTGGATATCTTGAATGAGAATAAAAAATACAGGTGTTAAGGTGAACGAATCAAAAATACAGGAGCTAAGATGAATAATCAAGTATATCACAGGGGCTCTTTTATGTGATTTGCCAAATTTATTTGATTAGTGCTATTCCAATATTTTTCATACTCATTTTGATAGAGAACCTTATTTTTTAATATGTTTATACGTAAATTTATAATTTTATAGTATTTTTATTACACATTATATGTGAATCTATTAAAAATAATCTTTCTATCAAATAAGGATAATATTACGTACTATCAAAATTTTTCAGATTTCTCATCTTAATGAAACTTCAATTCAGGGTTGACAATAATGATTATGATTTTGTTAAAGAACAAAACTTTAATCATCGTTTCTAAAACAAGTTATAAGAGTAAGAATTCGATTTATGTTCCTAAAATTAAAATTTTGGCTCATTGAATAAAGAAATTGATTTTATTATATTTGATTTAAAGTTAATTTATGGTGACATGAGCCAATTTATAGGCTAAACTTTAAGCATAAAATATTTTTCTAGTATTTATTTTTAAAATGTAAAAAAAATTAACCTCCTTAAAATTTCATTAATTAAACATTATGTCAACATCAATATAATATTTATTTGTTCCTTTTTATTTAACATATTAATATTATTACAATAATACCCCGTAGAATGTTAATACTAAATAGACAATATATAATATTAAAAAGTATCACACAAAGAAGATAATTTTTTATCTTAATGTTAGAAACAATCATTTCCAGGTATAAAACTTCTCTCTTTTCTTAAAATCTCTAATCTTTTTCCCTTGTTTCACCCAAATCTAAATCCCTAATTATATACTCTAATAATATTAGTAATCCCTCTTCCATTCTTCTAGCTACATATGCAAATTATCTTCGATCAAACTTGAGATAACTTAGCAGGAGTCGAACTTGACTTGACTTGACTCAGATCTATTTTTTATTTTTTTAATTAGAAAATAGAAAAATGGTCTCTTTTTGCAAAATTACATTGGTTTTTTTTTTATTGATAGATTTTGGACTAAGCTGAGTCTGGACAATCTGAATATAAAACTCTATTTCTTTCGAAAAATTTGGGTTCGATGACCTTACAATGAGCTCTAGCCTAGGCCCAAATCAAATGTCATCCCTACTCTCAATTCAATTAATGACTTTTTATCCCTCACTATATGGGGCTAAGGCTATTTTAGTCTCAATCATGAGAACAACTAGGTGAATGAGGTAAACCATCAAACTATGAGATAAACAATCAAACTATTAAATTGAAATAAAAAAATCATAAAAAGAGTAATTATGCCTTCATTTTTTATAACATTTCTTTAAATTATCTTTGAATATTCATTAGGCATTGCTAATATTATTTGTTAATATCACATGCCCGAGACTCGACTCTTCTAAATAAAATTGAGTTTCGAATCAGTTTAAACCTAATTTTGATCTATGAATTAATCAATTAAAATTACCTAAATCTAAATTTATGGTCAGCTCATTATCATCCTAAATGTCATCCTTAATTGAAATCGGCCACTTCTAATGCAGTAGCTTTAGGTTTCTTCTTACAAAACAGAACAAGTATCCCATCCTGGACAACGAACGTCCCACATTCCATCGCTGGTGAAGAGTGCTTAGCTGCTTGATATGGCTCTGCCATTTCTTTGTATTCCGATCTTGTTTTTCTCTTCTCCGTGCCTTGTCAAACTTGGCGGTTGTCAAGTTGAAGCAACAAAATATAACAACGAAAGTAAATTTTTAATGGACAAGTGGAGATCAAGCAACCCCATCGTTACTAATGAACGAAAGAACTCTGTGTCTGCTTACTTCATTCTTGCGGCTATAAGACGAATACTCTCCCTTCAAATGGTCTATCTGCTGACGGTTTTTTCTTTTTAGATATTCACTTGCTGTCAGCGACAGATTCAAAAAAATTTTTAAAATTGGGGCAAAATTTTACCGGAGGCAAAAAAAAAAAAATTGATGGAGCAAAATTTTAATAATAGCATAATTTTAATTTTTTATGAGTTAAAAATTTAAAATGATAATTTTTTTATGAAAAATTCTTTGGAGCCAGTGGAGGCAAGTGCCCCCATTGCCCCCACTGTGGCTCCATCCTTGCTTGCTGTAGTTCGTCCCCAAACTCCTCAATTTAGCATGATTTTAACTGAGTATTAATGACCATGATAAATAATTAGTGTTAATTGACACAGGTTTTACGCAAACCTCATGATTTATAAAAGTTAAATATCCTTTATAGCTTTCAAAGGTATTATTTATAATATAATATAGTGAAATATTATTTGAAAAAAGATTTCGTAACGTAATATAGTAAAATATTACTTATCATTTTATATTTTATCATAAACATCTTAAATCAGAGGTAACTTATTTTTACTGTTTACGATGGATAAGATGTAATATAAAACTTCCCTTTTATCATATTTTATCTGATTTTATTATAAAACCTTCTTCTAAATGATGTAATAATATTACATTTTATTCTATTTCATTAATAACCACCTAATTAAACATAACTTTTAAGTGTATGTAAGATTACAAGGGTTTACAACTCATTTACAAATTTTAAAGAAGATGGTTAGTCAAAACTAAAATCACTTTAAACTTGCAAAATATTAATCGAACTTGATGAAAAAATATTAATCGAACTGAATTCATCACTTAGCATGAATTCAATTAATTAATTAAAAAGTTAATTAAATTGAGATGTACATATTTTTAATACATAATATGTACTTTAAAAATAATGATTAAATTGTAAAAAATAATTATTATAACACAAAGAAAAATAAGGAGAATTATTTCTTGTATATATTTATTTTTTATCTTATCATAATTTTTACTTTTTACTTTTTCTTCTTTAAAATTTTCAAGCGATTATAAATAATGCATATCAACTTAAATAATATGAACTTCAACTAAGAACTAATCTATTAAAAACATACCTCCCTTCTTTTCCATAACTCAATGGAAATCATGGAATATGAATAAATCAAAATATAATTTAAAAGAATTATCAATAGATTTCAATATTAGTAATAAATAAAATGATTTTGTAAACTTAATCCTAATAGAAATAATTCATTTCCTACTATTTCAAACTTTTGATATGGGTAATTTTGTTTCAAAATGATTTTATTATTTGAATCAATATTTTATCTTATTATGATACACGATTAAGCAAGTTTTTAAAGGTTAAAATTTTCAATTATCTCAAAGTGGAATAATATCCTCTAACGTTTTTTATAAATAAAACTTCAATTTAATAAAAAACCATATTTTATTTAATATTTTAGATTATGCACCATTCAAATATTAAATAAAAATTTACACCATTAAAATATTACTTCAAGAATAATGTCGCAGTAGAAATTCTACTGAGATGCAGAGTTTGAGAAGTTTCAGTAGTATGTAGTCTTGCCTCCAATTATTAGGAAGACACTTTTCGATAGACCAAAAAAAAGGGAAAACATTGAAAACGATTTAAAGAGTAAAACAAAACCAAATATGTAAATAAATAAAGATTTAAATTAATATAAAATTAAAATTAAAGTTATTTAATAAATAAACAAATAAAAAAACTAAACTAAAGAGCAAACACTACTAACAAAAGTAGTCAAGGTAATGACATGACATAAGAAATAGAGAAAAATGATGAATTTTTTCAAAAGGCCTGTGAAAAGAAAATGTCCTCTCTGTGTAAGATCCTTTGCCCTTATCTTAGTTTGTCAAAGTCTCCTATTGAGGGTCAAGTTTTCAGTAAGCTCTAGTAGTGTAATATTATGTCTGATCATTTCTTCCCAATTCTTCTTAGGACTTTCTCTTATTCTCTTAAAACTTTGAAGTACAATCTTCTAACATCTTCTTACTTGAATGTCAAGATATTTTCTTTTAATATGTCTAAACCACCTAACTCTTGTCTCCAATAACTTATCAACTTTTGAGTTAATCTTTATTTCCACATCGGGTACAATCTTGTGATTTGAAAAGTTACATTCTAAATACTCGGTCCTAGTTCTACTCAACTTAAAACTCTTTAACTTGAATGTATCCCTTCAAAGTTCTAGCTTGACATTAATACCCTCTTTGGTCTCATCTATTAAAACAATATCATCACTAGACAACAAACATCATGACACATCCCCTTATATTTCTTTGGTGAATTTATCCACAATTATTGCAAATAAAAAGAGGCTCAATGAGAATCACTGATGTAGTCTGATATCAGTAGAAAATACTTTGTATATCTTAATGTCGTCTTTACTCTAGTCTTAATATCTTAATACATATCCCTAATAACTCTTATATAGGTCATAGGAACTCCCTTAATTTTTAAACACCTTCGTATTATTTTCCTAGGTATCCTATTATTAACCTTCTATAAGTTAATGAAAACAATGTAAGTCCCTCCATCTGTCCTTATAATATTCCATTAATCATCTTAGGAGGTGTAAACATTTTGTTGTGGACCTCCTTGACATAAAACCAAATTGATTATCTGAGATAATTACACATTTTCTCACTCTTTTCTTTATTACCCTCTCGTATAATCTCATAATATGTCTGACTAGTTTGATTCCTCTATAATTGTTATAGTTTTGAATGTATCATTTGTTCTCCACTCATTATGCATTTTGGTAGAACTGAGGATCACATAAAAACTTGGTTAACCAAGTAAGACTCTCCTCACATAAACTCTTCCACATCTTTATATATAACTCATCAGGTGATACTGTCATTTCACATTTCATCTTTCTTAAAGCTCTTTTAATTTTATCTCCCATGATTTGCCGGTAATAAGTAAAATTGTGATAATTCTCAAAAGTGTTAAGATTATATAAGGAAAAGATGTCATATCTACCTTCATTAAGAAGACCATAAAAGTATTTTTGTTGTCTTCTTTTGATGTAATTTATCATCAACGAACGCTTGTTCTGCTTCATCTTTTATACAATAAACTTATCTAAGACTCTCACTAAAATTTATAATCAAAGTATTAAAATACCATTTAACTTACTAGTCGACAATACTATATATTTTTAAAGATAAGAATATATGCATATTAGGACTAATTATTTATTTGATTAATCTACTAAATGCCTATAATTGCCTACAATTCTATATATCAATCCCAATATTTCCAGTCCTATTAGTCTAAAATTTTAATGAATTGAAGGGGGAAAAGAAAACAGTTAGTTTACAATTTTTCTATAACACGGCTATGAAGTATTTGAAACAATAAAGGGAAACAAAAAGTGGATACTCCACCCAACGGCCAACCCCAACCTTTAAAAGTTACCATTCGACTAACGGCTACTGAATCGAAAACACGAAATAAATGGGAAATATCACCAAAACATAATAAAAAAATCAGACCGTTAGAGGCCCGCGTCACTTTAAATTTGGACTTAAAGCTGATCTCGCTCTTTTTTTTCCAGTCTCACGTAAACGCAAATCGATTTTGCAGCCACCGCGAAGAAACCAAACAAAGAATTTGCAATTTGCGTAGAGGAATTTAGAGAGAGAAAAGGTGGCGACCGTAGAGTTAGAAGGAGGAGAGACGCGTAGTAGTCTTCTCCAAGAGTTTTTGTCATCACTATTTGCGAGAGTCTTTGGTCAGAGCCAAGGGCCAGAAGATACCGAGGAAGAGGGAGAAAAAGAACATCACGAAATGGATTCCAGAGCTGTTGTTCCTTACCAACAACCTAGAGGTACCATTGGTTCTTCACTTTCAGGGTGGTTCTTTTCTGAGTCTTCCTTGTTTTGTTTGTTTGCTTTCTGTATTATAGAATACATATATTTGGATTTGTTATGGATTAATGCTATGCTTAATTGTTTCTTTTTGTATCTTTTGTGTACTATAATTGCAGTAGTAGTTCAAATATTTCTTTCAAGGATTCCTAATCAAATAACTGAGCTTTATTCTGGTCATCTTCTGCATCCTAGAAATGTTAGTTTCTTTTTTTTTTTAATTTTCTTGTTTGATGTGAAATGCTGTTGGTTATCTTGGTTTCTGCATTTAAAAATTCTGAAGATTTAGTCTTCTCGTTGAAAACATTCCGCTTGATCTTGATCGAGTAGACGTGATCCTTTGGTCTTGTCCAATCTTTAACTGGTTCGGTTTTTGTCCTTCATCACTCTTTGTTCTGTCCCTTCCGAGCTTGCTATCGTAGGCGTATCTTTCCTTATGCTAGGGTTAAACTTTGCTTCTTTATAACTTCCTTGTTTCCTTGAGGCAGTCCCTATCGGCAAGTTTTCTTTCTGGAAGAGAAGTGTTGTTCATTTTTCTTAGTTTCTCCTTTCCAGAGGAAGTTAAGCAGAAGAACTTGGTAGCTGAAGATGGAAGGAACAGAAGAGTACTTCAAGACATTGGTAATTTAGTGATAGATCATGCGGTGCAAGGGAAGGTGAGCATTTAACGAGGTCTTCTGAGCATTTTCTAAACAAAGTTTTAGATTTCAGAAACTGACTTATGTGATGTAATTCCCTATCAATTTCGCAGAAACCAATCGCAAGTTCTGTAGATAATGAAGTTATTGGTAATGTGGCTAGAGGGAGAAGGGGCCCAGTTCCACCAAAGGCTGCAGCAGCTGCCATTAGGAATGTCTTTCAGAAGTGTAAGCCTGAGGAAGCGATTGAGATAAGGTCTAACGGAAGTGAAGAGTGTCAATCAGTTAGCAGAAGAACATCTAGGGCAAGAACTTCAAGGAAGGAAATGAAGACCCTCACACCAATCCTCACTGCTCGGAGCAAGGTAATTCAGATAGTTACAAGACACTTATTTTTCTCATGTATGTTCTTACTTTTTTACTTTTGTTGACTGTGTTAGGCTGTTTGTGGTCTTAGCAATAAACTCAAGGAGGGGGATTTACTGCTCAACATTGATGCAGAAGATGCTGATAATGATTTGGCAGTTGTTGAGTATGTTGATGATATCTACAAGTTCTACAAACTCACAGAAGTAATGAAGTCTTTTAATCTTGGTTTTCTCTGTTTCTGTCTTTCTCATCAGAGGCATTAACACAAGAATAACTCAATGCAGGTTGATGGTAGGCTACATGACTATATGCAGTTGCAGCCAGAAATCAATGCCAAGATGAGAGCTATCCTTGTGGACTGGCTAATTGAAGTTCATCGAAAATTTGAATTGATGCCAGAAACAATTTATCTTAGTATCAATATCCTTGACCGATATCTGGCAGTTAAAGTTGTACCGAGGAGGGAACTTCAATTGGTTGGAATCAGCGCAATGCTTATAGCTTGCAAGTATGAAGAGATATGGGCACCAAAGGTCAATATCTTCAAATTTTCTGCAACTGTCATGAAATTTGTCATTTTCGTATTAAATTTTGAGTTAATATTTGCAGGTTAACGACTTTGTTCACATATCAGAGAGTGCCTATATCAAAGAACAGGTTCTGGCAATGGAGGAGGCTATCTTGGAGAAATTGGATTGGTACCTGACAGTCCCTACACCATATGTTTTTCTAGTCAGATACGTCAAAGCCTCTGTTCCATTTGACAGGGAGGTAAGCTGATAGCCTTCAAAGTTTTAATACCTTTCCTTTTATATTCCAACCTCTTCTGTAGCGATGGAAATTGGCACCAGTCCGATCCAAGCTGCCTTTTGAGGTCTAAGTTTAAGTTTAATCCCAAATCTGAATTTATTTAGATGCACCCACTTTAATCAGTTTGACAATGAATGATGCAGTTGGAGAACATGACATTTTTCCTGGCCGAACTTGGTCTGATTCAATATCCGATTGTCATTTTGTATTGTCCCTCGCTGATAGCTGCTTCAGCTGTATATGCTGCTCGAAATACCCTTGACAAGCGGCCATTCTGGACTGAAACTCTAAAGCACAACACGGGCTACTGTGAAGATGCACTGATGTACATTTATTTGGTTCACGAGGCTGTGTGTAAGTCGTTTCTGCTCATACTTTATCGTTACCGTGCTAATTGAGTTGTCTGTGCAATGTGACAGAGAATGTGCGAAGTTATTGGTGCAATCCCATTCTACAGCAGCAGATAGTAAGCTGAGGACAGTGCACAAGAAGTTTTTAAGTGCAGACAGGGGATCTGTAGCTCTTCACTCCCCTGCCAAAAGCCTTGTGGCCAAATCATCGTGACAGGGCTGGCGTCTCCGTGGTTTTACTGCCACTAGTTTTCTTAGGGAAGCCATGAGTCGCTCAGGATCATGTTCCTGTTATGATCTCGTCTCGTATAGACGATGGATCCTCGTTTCTTGCGGGGTGAACATTTGCCTTGATTGTTATTATGTAGATCTTAAAAGTTGAATGTTCTAGGACGAAATTTACTTTTCTGCCCTTTCAGATGTTTTTGTTAATTAAAGAGGAAGTTAACTCCTACTTGGCTACTTCATTGATTAGTCTTGGAACAGACAACCTTATTAGCGACTCTCACTCTGTCTCTTATCTTTATCCTACTCTCTCGTTCAATGTCCGAAAGCTGCAACTCTCGCCACTTCTCGTGGCTGGTCAAGTCCTGCCTTCCCAACTCACAAGACACCACCACCAATGCCCTCAACCCCATTCCCCTCCACAGCCCCACCACCACAATCCCCACCACTCTCTCAGCCCTCCCAGATGACCTACTCTTAGAATGCCTCTCCCGCGTCCCCTCCTCCTCCCTCCCCTCCCTCTCCCTCGTCTGCCGCCGATGGTCCCACATTGTCCACTCATCCCCCTTCCTCTCCCTCCGCCGTATCCGCCACTTCCACTCCTCCACCCTGTTCGCCCTCTCCTCCTCCGACTCCGTCCTCTTCACTGCCTCCCTTAACTTCAAACACAATGACCACTCCACCACCCATGATGATTCCAACATCCTCGGAGATTGGAAAGTTTCCACCTTTATTACATTACAAGCACCTTCGTTAATCGACAACCTTAGTCACGCTCGCTTGTCTTCGATCGGACCCAGAATCTATATCGTCGAGCGTCACGGAGTCTTATGCTATGACACTTGGACCCATTCACTTACTCTACGATCTTCAATGAACTTCCGGCGAAAGAAGTTTGCTTGCGCCGTGGTATCATCTAAAATTTATGTCGCCGGGGGCGGCGGCTCGCGCGCTCCTGCGGCGCTGGTGGAAGAGTACGACCCGGAAAGAGACACTTGGAGCGTGGTAGCACACGCGCCGAGGAGGAGATTCGGGTGCATCGGAGCAGCCGTTGATGGCGTGTTCTACGTGATCGGAGGACTCAAAATCGGAGGCGTCTCGGAGAACGAAGTCCCGAGGGCAGCAGCGACAGGAGCAGAGTACGCGAGCACGATGGACCTGTACGACGTGAAGACGCGTGCGTGGCTGAGGAGCCGAACGGTGCCCGGCGGAGGTTGCGCGGTGGCGGCGTGCGCGACGGCAGCTGGGTTTTTGTATGTATTAGCGAGCCATGCAGTGGAGATGTCGTTCTGGAGGTTCGACGGGCGGAGACAGAACGGGGGTAGTGGGTTCGGAGAGTGGAGTAGAATAAAGAGTCCGCCGTTGCCGCCGCAGGTGAGGGTGGACAGTACGGTGAGGTTCAGCTGCGTGGCTTCGGAAGAAAAGGTGGTGCTAGTACAAGTGAACGGGTGCATAGACGATTTGTTGAGGAGGAGCGGGAGGAGTAGGAGGGGGATGAGAGAAGGGCTGGTATTGGTATACGACACTGTGGGAGCGGAGTGGAGCAGAGGGCCAGATTTGCCAGAGGTGATTCGACGCGCGGCTTGTGTGAGTGTAGAATGTTGAGAGAGGAGTTTGTCGTTATGGTAGGAGACAAGTGAGGCTATTCACGACAACGAAAAGAGGGAAAGAGCTCTGTTTTCGGTGCAGGTCCACGTCCTAGGCTTAGCTAAGCCTAGGCTTCATTTGATATCTAAGTCTAGTCTACCCTTTGACATGAATTATGATGCATATTGAATGGCCTTCTTTTTCTGGCTTCAACATTGGATTCCCGTCCCTTCCCGTCCCATCCCATGCTATTATTGTTATTACTTGCTATTTCTTGTTCAACGTCAAAAAGATACTGTGTATAAAAGCAGATTCGAAGGATTCATGCTTTTAGTCATCTTTCTTACCATTACTCAAGACTATTGGGAATGTTGATAATTTCCAGGAATGATGACGATGATGCTACGTACAAACAACAAAGTTGAAGGTGTTTGTTTAGGTTAGAAGAAAGTTCTGAAGTTGATTCTTCCAGTACATGGATTTTATGTAAGAATCATCTTCCACTATTTTCATATACAACATACAGTTGTTTTATACATATCTCAGGTCCAGTCAACAAGAAATAACAAAATGGTTCAGATAAAATAACTAAGCAGCCATCAATCAATCTCTAGCATTCAAAAGGCATACAAAAACATGCCTTTGCTCTGGGCAGAAAATTTCAGAAAGCCGGAGAAAAATCATACTGTAAAAGCCAAATCCTAGCCTCACAAACGTATATTACAAGTAAGAACTCTATATAATTACAATTAGCGAGTGGATTGGCATGGAGGTTCCTTAACTTTCTAAAGGTTCCTGTCATCTGGCCCAGCTAGTACGATCTGGTATTGCAAGAATTTGCAAGCATACAGTAAGTCTTCAATGGTTATAACATTCGAATGTAGGATAAGGAAAAAAGATATTTGATTATACACATTTCCAGCAAATATTATCAGACATGAGAAAATGCATTAGACAAAATCATAATTAAGTGTATTTTGAGGGACAAAAGTCAGAACAATTGAAGTTTTTATCAGCTGAGAATAACCAAAAATAGTTGAAGAAAAGCATCCATAAACAGATTCATCAAATATGGACAAGTCTGAAGAAAATTGTGAGAGGAGCGCTTACATTGCAGTCAAAAGCAAACCTCCTTGCGAGCATAATAGCTGCATTTCTGTCTCTCTCAGATTCAAAAGCTAAGATAAAGGAAACACCTTTCTTTGCATGCCAGAACAATGCCTGAGCAGCAGCATTGCCACCACCTCTAACTCCACACAACTAAAGCATGAGATAACAGTGTCAAACATGGTTGCTAAAAATGTTAATCCAACATCAAACCATCCTTTGTAAAGAGGAAAGTTTCCCAATCTGATATACCCGCATTGAAGTGGAGTAGTATTCCTTAGTTACTGTAGACCTTCCTTTACGAAGCTTCATTCTCATCTTCCCCACGTGAAGCACATGAATAGATTCGGAGACATGGTCAGCACCACTCATTTGGGTAATAACCACCTAAGAAAAATAGAGTTAAAACCAAGTACAAAAATCAGGGCATATCTAGATTAGAAAACATAGCTAATAAATATTTCAACTCAAACAAAAACTACTATAACTAATATAGATGGAAATTGAGAAAAATATGAACAGCATCAATGATTTGCCTAAGCAGAACCTTTTCCCTCTTGGTCCATCTAGCATGTAGACAAACTAGAGAGAGCTAGTGACCACCACGATTAGGCACACGTGTAATACTAGAATAGTTTGAAATGAACAACTCTCAAGTAAATCAACCTAATGCATGATTAACTAATTTGGGAAATGCTTAAATAGTTCAAGGAACACTTACGTTAAATTCAACGTCATGTTTTCGAACAAGTGCCTCTACATAGCTACCCAGACCAGCAGCTACGCAAAGAATTATGTCAGATTTGAATTCTATATATTATGTATAGTAAACGTGAAAGACTCATATACTTGTAAAAGGACAATCTTGAAATGAAAATTTTGAGAAAATTTGTTGTCATGAAACCAGCATTAGCACACCAAATTAAACCAGAAAAGTAGTAGAGGAGAATACCTGGATCAATGGCACCAGTTGTAGACAATGTGATATGCTGATCATTACATACAATTTCAGCTTGCAAGACTTGCCCAACATCAAAAGGCTCTGGAGCATAAACTGATTTTGTAGCTCCTGCATCAATAGATGCCAATTAGTCGTAGGTTAATGTTGTTATCCATAAAAGATCTCATCAGAAGCAGCTCACGATCAATCGTGTCCAACATCACATGAGATGACTATCTTCTTCTAATCGATGAATCATTCACAAGTGATATTCTGTTGTCAATTGTGACCTCTAAATCCATCAACAACAGATTATTCTGTTGTCAACTGACCTCTAAATCCATCAACAACAGAAACTTTCTTGTATCCCCTACACTACCACCCCCAAAACCCCATCAAATCGAGAAAGGAATGGACAGAAACCGAATTTGCCGACTTGGCTCCTCCTTGCCACTACCTGATATAAGCTCCTTCTTGCCGCCTTCAAATGACACACGGTACCATTGGATCGAACACTTAGAAAGTTCTGGAGCATTATCACAGCTAGGCTTGATCCGCAAATAAGAACCTAAAGCTTCAGATCCATCAAATTCATAAAATTGGGAAATATTCTTCTCCCTTCTCTTACTCATCACCAGCTGGAGGAGATAAATGAAAAGTAGAACATTCAAGGAGTCAATAACAGGTTATCAAAAAGAAAAAGGAAAATCTAATAGTTCATGATAGTCGCAATCAAGGACATAGCTGAACCATTCTTATTGCCGTTACATCAAGTCATAGCAAAAGAATATTGAAAAGTCCAGGCAGTTAGTCAGAAGCTATACATGGAAATAATAG
>JAOQMQ010000008.1:5736854-5754265 GCA_027563845.1 Erythroxylum subrotundum
CTAATTCCTAGGTTTTCCTAAAAGCATTATGTCGTAGTTAATGGTTTGCAGATTTCATAGTTTTAGGAGTCATTTGAATAGTAGAAGGACAAATTTCAGTTCCTATGTCCAGCCATGAAATCTGGAACTAGGGAGGATATTTATTTTCAGCTGGATCAAACTTATTTGCATTGAGTTAATGTTTGACATGGTATGTTTGCATGCATAAGAGCACGAGTTGTTAGTTGATATCACTCAACAAGGATGAAGGGGTTATAGGATAGGGCCAATAAGCTGTTTTCATCCTTTGTGAGGCGTCCAGCTCCAAACATCACAGCTATCACACTATTGACTTCGTGGCAGAAGAGACTTAGGCTCTCAGTGCCTTTTTAACGTTTTGCTACTCTTTCAGGTAAATAGATACCATCAAGGATAGGCTTAAAAAAAGTGAACCTAGTTAAGCAGGAGTGGCATCTAGTTCAGAGTCATCATTTGAGAGCAAGTATAAGCGTGGGGGTGGCACCCGCGTAATTCGTCCTTTTCTCATTAACCGGAAAGAGGGTCTCGTGGTATCTTCTTTGATGTTCTGTAAAATGAAGGTTGTTATGATAATATGATGAGGTGCTTTGCTTATGATTGCTTATTAAATTTGTTCTTGGCTGTCTAAATAAGTTACTATTCTCAACTTCACTGGATATGTAAATGAGAAAACAAAGAAAAGTGATCAATGACAATGTTTATGTTTAAAAATTACTTATTAATTTAAGTTTAAAATAATATTAATATGCACATGATCATAATAAAAACAACAATTAAAAGATCAAAAAGTTAAATTAGAATTTTATAAATGGTTAATAGGATTGAAAGAAATATTTAATGAAATACAAAAAAGATGTTATTCGACATGATAATGACTTTACAATGTAGCATATGACAATCAACCAACCACAATTGTCTCAAGAACATAAATAAATTCAATATTAATAGTGCTATATTTTTTTTTAATAGAGGAATCTGCACTTGCTACCTTTTAGATACGCATGGGATAAATTTTTGGATTGATGCAATAGTTTGTAAATTATGTCATTTGGGTATTTCGCACTAGGCAAGTTTTGTACGATAGGCTTAATTGAGAGAACGTAGGTGGAAGATTAAATATAGGACGTTTTAGCTCTAGTTTTTGTCACTCTATTAATTCGACCACTTCTTAAGGGGCGTGGTATACTTTTACTAAAAGTAAAAACATAACTTCTTATCCTTTTGAGAAAATACAAATAAAATTTCACTTTTAGTGAAAAAATAAAAAAAAAAGTTTCAAGGATTATAAATTTAGAATATCATAAAATGTTTTAAAAATTGAATAGGAAATTAAATCGGTAAGACGAGAAGTTTAAGATTTAAAAGATTCAAGCGGTTTAAAATCGTCATAAAATTAATTAAAAATTGAATAAAATTAAAATGTGATTGAAAAATGTCGTTTTTATTTATTAAAGAATTGAAGTTTAATTAAAAAAGAAATTGTTAAATAAAAAGTAATTGATTAATTTTATTTTATAAAAATTTATTAATTTATAAAATTTGACTGATTAATTAATAAATTAGTTAAATTTTAATAATAAAATAAATATAATCAAAATTTAAAAATTAAAAATCTGAAAATTTGAATAGATTAAAGTTTCGATAATTGAATGGGAGGAGTTCCAGCTGTAACAGAGACAAGAAAGGAACAAAAACAGGGCAGCGCAAGATTGAAGCACCCAATTATTAGTTATTTATTTATCAATAGACTAACTTTTTCCACTTGACTAACCATCGCAAGAACAGGGTAACCAAAACAGTTTTGATGGTCTCCCATGCAACTCATAAAACACCCCAAACCAAGTTAAAATTTTGATGGGAATTCTTTACGGGTAAGAAGTGGGAATTTGATTAGAAGTTGAGTATGGCTGAGGACAGTAGCAGAAGTGGAGAAACAGATGGTTTACTGGAGAAGGGATACCATGAGAATTGTCCAGGATGTAAAGTGGACCGCTTGAAAGAGTCGGAGAGGGGTGTGCCTTACAAGAATTTGTCCTATATCTGGATTGTTTCTCTCTGCACCGGTAACGTCTTCTCCCTTGTTCTTTGACATCAAACTTCATTCTTTGTTCATACCTGGATACTGTCTCTCTGTTACTCCTTATCAAATATTTTCTGAAACTCTTTTTTTTTTTTGGGTTGTATTAACGGTGGCTTTTATATCGACTCTGAGTTGAGACGATACGTGGAAAGATACAACAGATGAAGTCGTTGTATGCTTTGAAATGTCTAGGAAAGTGGAAAAAGAAACTGGAAAAAAAATTGTGAACTGGGTTTGTGTTTATGGATCAAGAAATCAAGTTGATCTCTGGATTTCTAAATTTTATCATTATTCTTCAGAATAAGCATGGTATAACCAAAGTTTCATGTCATGTCACCGCACGTCTTTCTGTATCATTTGCTCTCCAGGGGCCAATTATTTGACTAAGTTTTTATGCGTTGAACTTACCTGGACTATCGCTGCTTACAGTTCAGCTACTATGACTGTCTTCAACCATGTCCCGCACGCTTCACGCTTATAAAGAAACACTTTGATATTCTCTAACAAGCTAATTTTGGGTGATAAATAGTGCATGGATTTGGTAGAAAACATATTATTGGCTGGGATGGCTTAGTTTGTAAGTAATTTTCAGCATGTTCCAGCATCAGTCGACTATGCATATATGTCATTATATAAATTTATGTGTTTAATGTGAGCATGCTCTACTTTTGTCTTCAGTGTCGACTTCCTCTGATGTTCTACCTTTTCTTCCTTACATTTTTCAGCTCTGCCAATAACGTCACTTTTCCCTTTCATTTACTTCATGGTAAGCAATTGTTCAAATTAGAAAATTGCATTCCTATAATGTCGTTAGTCTTGGTTGTGCTTGCTTGATTTACAGAGTCTACCCGAGTGCATGATTGTGAATGTTTAACACGTTTGGCTGAGATTGCCTGGACATTGAAGTGAGTTTTAATGCTTTTACTGCAATTTGTCTTGTCAATAAAGTTCACTTCATCTGTTTTTATTCCTTAGTTGTTTATATCTACTCAATACAGAAGAAAATTTGGGGAAATTAGATCCAACAGAAAGACCTTATCTTTGGTCTGACGGTCACAACAGCAGTTAGAGGAGTTGATGGTTCCTTTTGTCGATCCATAAACACTACTATGCAGACTATTGCTTTGTTTTCTTTTATAATGTAATTGCAGTGGTTAGAAACATCGTAATTTTTAATCTTTTATTTAATCAATGCAGCTTCTTGTGAGTTTTTATGGTGTTATTGTTTTAAAACAAGTGACTATACCTTTTTTTTTTCTTGAATTATACTTTGGGCAGATAAGGGACTTCCATATTGCTAAGACAGAAGAAGACATTGGCTTTTTTGCAGGTTTTGTAGGTAATAATTTTGATTTTCCTTGCCTCACCTGTTCTTTCAACATGATTGGTCATCAGTAGAAGAATGCTGATTGAATGTTGCAACTTTTGTTCTCGCTTAGGATCTTCATATATGATTGGAAGAGCACTAACATCAGTTTTCTGGGGGTGGTTGGCTGATCGACATGGTCGGAAACCTGTTATACTGTTAGGGACAGCTTCTGTGTGAGACATCTCAGCACAATATTTTTTAGACTTCTGTCATTTAAGAAATGAAACTATGCCATTTCAAAAATTATTCTCACGAACTGGTTGTGTGATAAATAATTTGGTCTCAGGGTTGTCTTCAACGCTCTCTTTGGTCTCAGTACAAGCTTCTGGATGGCACTTTCCATAAGATTTATTCTTGGCAGTTTGAATAGTCTAATTGCAACTATCAGGGTATGTAGTTTGCATTTACTGCATGCATGTTTCAACCAAGCATATAATACATTTGTTGCGGAAGCTTAATACAAACTGGTTTCTATTTGCTTTTTAGTCCCATAAAATCTTTGCTCTCTTGTAATCTTTCCTTTGTTTGTCTGTGTCCAAGGCATATGCTACTGAAGTCTGCAGAGAAGAGTATCAAGCGTTGTCATTATCTGTAGTAAGATGATTGCCTTATAACATGTAACAGTTTCTGAAATCATTTAGGGCAAATTTTTATAGTGTATTGTCAATTTTCAGGTTAGTACCTCACGAGGCATAGGACTTATCATTGGTCCTGCCATAGGAGGTTATTTTGCTCAGGTGCAGCTAAAGTTCATGCAAATACAATTGTGTTGTTGATAGTTATCGTTCTTACAATATAACCATTACACTTGTGGTTGGGGACTGTTGCTATCATTTACAATCGCAAGCTGCAAGGGTTACATGGTTGACTTCATTATTTTTCATGTTTCCACGATTCAATTTATTTTATTATTTGTCATCTTTAGACCATTAAATTGAGAAGCTGATGAACCTGTTGCCTTAATTGGGTAGTTGTATTATTGCTACTAAGATGTAACTTGCGTAAATGCGTAGAGTTGGAGTTTAACATGCATGGGTTTGACATGGAAATTTCGTATCCACCAAAATTGATGAACAATTTTGTGTATTTCATCACTACACTATGCTTTAGAAAACATCCTTTTGTTTCTTAACCTGTTCTTTGATTTATTTTTTAATTTTATATGGAAAGTTCCAGTTCCATATGACTTGTTGAGCCTTTTCGTTATATGCATGTACCAACAACATTAGCCGGCTGATAAGTACCCGAGTGTATTTTCTGAAAGCTCAATTTTTGGAAGGTATTGTTATATCTTCTTCAAATTCTTGTTTCACACTATACTATCCATCCACTTGTATTTTGGTACTTCCATTTTTCATTTGAGCAACGTTTGACGCATTTGTTACTCTGCTAATGTCTAAAGATGCCAAGATGTATAATTTTGCAGGTTTCCCTACTTCTTGCCCTGCCTTGTAATATCAGTTTATTCTCTGGGAGTTTTCATAGCTTGCTGGTGGCTTCCAGTAAGTTCCATTGGCTAGCTGATATTTCTCTGTTATTGAACTAAGATCTAATGGTTTTTACATTCCAGATAGCAGCCCTTGAACTTGTGTATTATGAAGTCACTTCTGAGATAACCTATGTATATTTCGCACACCATAGCCACTTGTAGAGAAAACATGATATTTTCGTGTCCAAATAAAATACATTTCTCTTAATACACCCCGGTTCTGTTTGGATTATCACCCATATATGACTAACCATTGCATTAATTTAGAATATTTTCTGTTCCTTACAACAACCCATGCATTCATGTAGGAGACACTGCACATGCATGACAAAAGTGTGAATGAAAGATGTGATTCAAGTGAAATTCTGGAGGCTTCTGCAGAAGAATCTGGTATGAAGGAACAGATAGCAGAATCCAAGGAAACAAAAATATCTCCTAAATCAAATTTATGGACAAACTGGCCTTTGATGTCTACCATCATTGTATATTGTATTTTCTCTCTTCAGGAGATAGCCTACTCTGAAGTAAGTAAATTTGCCCTCATTAAGAATTATCAAGTCTTGTCATTATTCTGATTTAGAAACCTGTTGATGGTGAACTTAGCTTCTAAAGCTTTGCAGGTTTCGAAAATGTTCTCTCATTTACCAGCTGTGATATTTGACACTTATCAATTTCTTGCAGATATTCTCACTTTGGGCAGTAAGTGATAAAAGATTTGGAGGTTTGAGCTTCTCATCGCAAGATGTAGGAGAAGTTTTAGCAATTTCTGGTATGACTGCCGTGGATTTTATTTTGATTTTTAATATATTTGATTGTGAACAATTTGACGCTTTAAGAAAAATTTCCTCAGTCTTAATGCAACCAATTCTCAGGATATCTGGCAATATGTACTTAATTTTGAACTCTTTTAGTTAGAGAATGACATGAGTATAAAGATGACGACTACTGTGATTTACCAAAAAAAAAAAAGATGACGACTACTATCCGTCCAAAGGTTAAAATAGTTGAATGAGTACAGAAGTTGTTAGATCTTCTTTCTGTCAATGAAGAATGAGATGTGCTTTTTAAGTGATCTTTCGAAATAGTGCAATTGTAGCAACTGTGAATTGCAATTCCGACTACTGTCATAAATTAGTTCCAGTTGATGTAACATCAGCAGTATACTAACCTTGGATCTCTATCAAACGTCCTGTTGGCACCTGGCAGAGGACCTCATTCTTCAGATATTAGTACATGTAGAACATCGGAGATGAAATAATCAAATTCACAGCTCACTTCAAGGCACTGCTCTTAAGATATCAACTTACAGTATTGCTTTGTATTTTCAGGATTTGGCCTTTTGATGTTCCAGCTTTTCTTATATCCACCAATTGAGAAGATGGCTGGGCCTCTTTTGGTGACACGCCTTTCAGCAGTAATCCTCAGCTTTTCCTTTCTATCCACTTATATTAAATCTTCTAATTTTTTTAAATCTATAACATGGACACCATGGGTAACTTCGGATCACTATTTATTTTTCCTATCCGAGTCTTGTTCAGGCAATATCAATTCCCGTACTCTCAGCTTACCCTTATATAGCCATGCTGTCTGGAGTGATGCTACATATAGCCATTAATTTTGCATCCGTCTTAAGGAATACACTAATGGTGAGTACCTTTTTCCTGCGAGAGTTCTGCAAATAAACGTCTTACTTGAATTTTTTGGGATAAAACGAAGGAACTCAAGTTTAAAGACATTATTTAGCTATGATTTCCCAGTTTATGCCATCTCTTCTCCCTTATAACCTTTGATACATGGAGATAAATTTAAATCCAAAGCTCCAAGCCACATGGACTAGCCGCCATGCCTAATCTCAACAATTAACTTGTTGATGGCATGCAGGTATCTCTTATAACCGGGTTATTCATATTGCAAAACAATGCCGTGGTGAGTTATGAGCACTTTGTTTTTTGGCACTTATTTCACGTTTCTGCTACTGTATTAATCATGATTTTTGTGGATGCTGGATATTTGTCATACATGATGCTATAATTTAGCCTCAAAGTCAGAGAGCGGCTGCCAATGGCATTTCTACGACTGCAATGTCAGTTTTCAAGGCATTTGGTCCTGCAGGTGGCGGTGCCATGTAAGTCAGAGCCTTCATATGAGTATCCTTGATTTTGCATAGAATGTTTGATTATGTGTGCTGTCTATTTACCATCCTAAACAATTTCTTACATGCTTATGTTCTCCTTTGGCATATTTCTGAGTGAAGTTACACGAATCCTGAATGAGATACTAGTTGCTAAGATTTTGAGGGTTAATGAAAATAAAACAAAATGTTTTTGTTCATGAACACAAACCTTTGCTGGGCATACATGCAGGAATATCTCAGTACTTAGTTCTTTGTCTGGGTCTGTACCAAACACGCCATCATGCTACATGGTCATGAAACATCATTTCTTTTCCTTCTCTACGCATCATAGAGTGAACATATACATGTTTTTGTGCCTATTTGTGTGTGTCAGTTGCGTGCACATATCTTTTCTTGCCGATTAATTATATGATCATTGTGAGTCTGCAGTTTTGCTTGGGCACAAAAGCGACAAGTTGCTGCTCTCCTCCCAGGTGAATCATTTATTTTACTCTTATAGTTCATGAATGGAAACACCTAACCTTCTCCTGTCAAAAGAATTTAAGAAATCCCGATTAATTTTCATCGGAAGTCTTCTTGATCTTTCATATATTAGTGCCTGTTGAATTTCAATTACGTTAAGCTCTTTATAATGCCATTAAGAAGAATTTTACAGGGCCATTAGTTTGTAACTCCCTAGAAGCCCTTTTATTTTATCAGTTGCATGCTGTTAGTGTCAGCATTGTCTTCAATGTATAGATGAGTTCTGTTCACAGATGTTCTCCCTGTTTGCAACTTCATACAATCGGATATTTTTCTATGAAGTTATAGAAATGGTCTTTTTTTCTCACATTTTTGCTCTACTTGGGTACAGATCACATCCCATTCCAGATATACCTTATTTTAACTGTTTTGTTCTTTCTCTTTACATTATAGCAATTTGATATGGGCTTACTGAAATGCAGGTGATCAGATGGTGTTTTTCATATTAAACTTGCTCATGTTCCTTGGGTTGCTAATGACTTTCAAGCCATTCTTGGCACTTTCCTGTGAGTGAACCACTACTAATGCCTGCTTCAATTTAAGTATGAAGCTATTTGCATAGAACCTTACGGTGAATATTTGCAGAGTGTGGACGAAGCATTCGAAGTTGATGAACAGAAAGGATTTTATAATGTTATTGAAACTTATCCTTCCTTTAGAGGGGAGTTTTTAAGTGTTGTCACTTGTAATGGCAGCCCCATTAAGAGACTAGGACAAGGAGGATCCTCCTCTATCAAAACTAATCAATTATGTGATAACTGCAAGTTTGACATTTGCTACCTATTTGGTGAAGCAAATATAAGTAGATAGAATATGATATAGAGATAAATCTTGTTCCATCCTTTTGTGATGCATCTTCTTCAAAGTAGTAATACTAGGAAATGTACAGCATTGTTTCAAAATTTTCTTGTTTAGCTATAATTAAATAGTGTTTAATCTTTTAAGATTTTTTTTAATTTAATGTCGAGCTATTTAAAGTTTATAATTTAATAACTAATTTTTAAAATTTTATATAAATTAGATCAAAATGTTTTTTTTTATTGATGACGTGTATTTACTAAATGTTACGTTGATATTCATCTATTAGTTATGTTCGCAAAAACAATGTTTTAACTTGATTTGTACGAATTTTGAAAAATTAATGATTAAATTGGAAATTTTAGAAGGTTTACATTTTTAAATTTATTATCTCAATAATGAAAAGAGTACAAAGGATCATAATTTTCTTCAATTTAACCAATTTCATATCGGAAAAAGTTCAAGGTTAGGTAAATTAAACAATCAATTGTATTGTTTTGTGTAATATTAATAGAATTTGATAAGCTGATTTGATTTTTTAAATTTTAACTTTTATATTTTAAAATTATTATTTGTTATATAATTTTAATATAATATAATATTGAAATTCTTAACCAAAATACAATGTCGTTTTGAAATCAATAGAAACTAATATTAAGTGATTCTTATTAGCTTTGCCGATTAGTCAGGTTTAGTGACTGTTTGGATGGGCTTTTGAGAGGTCAACAAGCGTTTTTCTTCATCACAAAAGCCTTTTTTTTTAAAAAAAATGGGTGTTTAACTGTAAAATAAAAAAGTAATTCTTTAATAGATATGACTTTTTTGGCAGCCAAAATACAGCTTTTTAAGAAGCTCAAATTTGGAGCTTCTTAAAAGAGCCTATGAAATGACTTTTTCAGGTAGATTTTTCAGATCAATTAATGAGCCTATTTTTTAGTCTCTTTTATCCTTATGTTTTACACATAATTTCCACAATACCCACAAGCTTATCTTCACGTTTATCTTGTAAATCCATTATTTAGCTTTTTTTATATGCTTTAATATTTATTTTTTATATTAGTTTTGCTTATGTTATAATCCATCTAAAAGATTTGGTTAGATATATTTTCATTTATGTTTTATATGACTTAAAATTATATAATAATTAATATATTGTGCTTTGCATATTGTTTAATATACTTTAAATAATATCTATATACATAAATAATTTTTATTATAAAAATATAGTTAAAATTAAAAGTACTTTTTATTTTTATGTTGCTAAACAATCTACTGTATGAACTATGAAGCTCTTTCAAAAAAGCTCTTTTTTAAATGAAAGTTAAACGTTCAACTGACTTCTTATAAAATTTAATCTTAAAAAAACTCTACTGACAAAAATTCTACTGGTATAAACCCAACCAAACAGAAGCTTAGTATAACATCATAGTTTGGACTTTGATTGGCATATAATCAGTTGGCAAGCCTATTACTTGTTCAACCATTGGGCCCAAACTTAGATAGAGAAGCCTATCACTTGATCTTTTCCCCTTCTGTATCCAACAGTAGTAAGTGTTTCGGGGTTTAATCTCAGTTCTATAATCGGCGATACCTCCACCACGGTTACTTTTCTTTCTCTTTTCTTCCTTTCTCTTCTCTTTTCAGGTTAGGCATCTGACCCCCTCCATTCTACCTTTTCTGTGTGTTGATTCTATTTCATTTCATTTGGAAGCATTTTTGTTTTTAGGGTTTTATTCTCATTCAATTGCAGCTATATCTGATCGTTGTAGGGTTTGAATTTTCTTTTGTATCGAATCAGGAAGTAATGTCTGGAGGACCTGGACTTGAGTCTCTCGTTGATCGTAAGTTTGCTTTTGAGTATTTTGTTTTAATTTATTATTCTCTTGTAAGTTAATGTTACTTCGTGTTTTGTTCTAAGTTTTTTCCGAATTTTTCACCATGTTATGAACTTGAAGAATTTGTAATTGCGGTTTAAATTCTGAACTAAAGGCTGTTATTAGAATAAATTTTCAACAGAAAAGATCCATATAATTCTGGAAAGATGGTACATATGTGTATAAAATTGATTCCATTGAGAAGTTACTTAACGAAACAAGCTTGCAGAGTCAAGTGTATGCCTTGGCTTGTTTAGCAAGCATTTGGAACTTTCTGAAACATCCTTTAATGATTTGCTGAATTATGATGAAAGGAAGAGTTGATAAATACTCAATGTTTCATTGCATTCAAGTTATTTTGGTGAATTTGTACTGGCCTTCATTTTTTAATTTAGCCATGTTTCAAACTACTTCCTTTTGCACAGAGACAATTTCGGTTATCACAAATGATGGCCGCAATATAGTGGTATGTTGTGCTATTCATTTCATGTTATCTTTTACTGTGAAAGTCTACATTTTTACTTTTATTTTAATGTTTTTCATTTCAATACAGGGGGTTTTGAAGGGTTTTGACCAGGCCACAAATATTATTCTTGATGAATCCCATGAACGTGTTTACTCCACCAAGGTTTGTATCCGTGGCCTTCAAGCTTCATATTTCATTTTCTTTTTTTTTTACCATCTTGACACCTAAATTTATCATAAAAAGGGAAGTATGCTATTGTAGAAATTGGATTCTGTTTACGTGGCTATATTTTACCTAAGTGTCATTATGTGTGTATAGCTAGGCAACATGATAATTAGTGCTAAAAACAGCTTGTTCACTACCATGCAGGAAGGTGTTACACAACTTGTTCTGGGTTTGTACATAATACGAGGTGACAACATGTAAATTCCGCCACAGACATATACTTTTATCTTTACATTACAATGTTATATATGCCACTATGGGAAAATTTATGCTAGTTCCTTTGTTACAAAGACTTCTGCTTTTGAATTCTTTGCAGAAGTGTAGTTGGTGAACTTGATAAGACTTCTGCTTTTGAATTCTTTGCAGAAGTGTAGTTGGTGAACTTGATGAAGAGCTTGATTCTCAACTTGACTTGTCAAATTTAAGAGCTCATCCTCTCAAGCCCGTTATCCATTGATCAGATTTTGTTGATTCTGCAAGGACCAGTAGATTGCATGTTTAGTGGATTTCTTGATTCTTATCCTCCATGTCGCAACATATAAATTTCTAACGCTTGTGGACCTAGATCTGCTCCATTGTGACTTGTCTGATTTCCACCCAAGTAGGGCGTCTATTTTGTCTTGGAAGTTGTATGAAACGGGTAAATTTTCCATGGTTAGACCACTCTTACCTTTGATGTAATGAAAAATTGCAGTTGGATTATTATGTATCAATAGCCTGATGATTGTGGTGGAGTAGGGTGGGGGCTTTAAGAGGATAAGAATTATAAAGAAGTAGGACAATTTCTAATTGAATCATACTAAAGTTTCCCAAGGAGCTTGTTAAGCAATAAGACCATAAATCAACATTACCAACAGGTTGAACCAGGTCGGGTCGGGTCTGGGTCTCCTTAGGTCCGATATAATTTGAGACGTTTTGAGTTGAATCAGGATTTTTTGTCATATCTAATTACTATAACGTTGAATTTTGGACATACGTGGAGTATCTCATTCCAATCTTCCTTGTCAGCATCTTGTTTGAATTAGCAAAGTCACAGTCATGGTCACGTGGTAGATGGACCCCTACAATATACGACATTTATTTTCTAGCATTCCACGTCAGAAGATCGCATCAAATTCAGTAATCATGCTAAGAAGCGAAAAATGAACCGTTCCATAAACTAATTATTATTCTGTTTTCATATAAATGTGGATAAAATTAAATAAAAATAATAAAAAATATATAAAATTTCAAGATTTTTAATTTAATATTTAAAATTAACTGATTAATTATTTAAAATTATAATAATATTAAAAATTTAGGCATTTTTAAATATATTAATTCGTTTATCATTCAATTTGGCTGGTTGTTGCGCCTTTTAGAAGCGGAATAGGGCAACTCAATTCTAACCCTGTTTTACGGGATTAGATCATCTGTTCTATGTTTTGTTGTTCTAATGTTGTTCTAACTTATTTCATTCACATATTTATGTGGGACTTATATAAATATGTGGATGAGATAAGCTGGAACAGCATAAACCTCCTCATTTTACTGGATCAGATCACTTATTCCACTTTTGCTGTTTCAACTTATCTCATCCACATATTTATGTGAGACTTACATAAATATGTGGATGAAATAAGTTGAAATAGCAAAAGTAGAACAACTTAAACCTTCCCCTTTTACGAGATCAGATCACCTATTTCATTTTTGCTATTCTAATACTGTTCCAATTTATCTCATTCACACATTTATATAGAACCTGCGTAAATATATAGATGAGATAAGTTAAAACATCGTTAAATAAGCAAAGTAGAACAGCATTCACCTCTCTCTATTTTACTGATTTTCATTTGTCCTAAAAGGGACCCTCTTTTACATGGCCCACCTTATTCACTCCTCCTCATCTAATCCAATCCACCTTTCTCACCTGTAAGATTAAAACGGCACACTTTGCTTTGTAGTAGTATAAAAAGGCAAGCGGTAGTAAAAAAAGAAAGGAATAAGAAGAAGCAGAAGAGAGGTCAACATCTAATCAATCACAACACACGTCTTTTCTTCTTATCCAATGTTCTGTACCTGCAATCATCATCATTTTCTTTCCGTATTAAACGTAGAAGAAGATTATGAAATCGTAAATATACAGCCTTTCATTTCATGTACCTTGGCTTTGGCTTAGATCTGTCTCTATATATATATATATAGGAGAGAGAGAGAGAGAAGAGACTTACGTTGATTGAAAGAAGTTGAAGACTTGGAAGTTTCAGTTTTGAAGCGTGTTTTGCCAAAGGCTATTGGTCTTGGGAAGGAAAAGGGATGGGAAATGCGAATGGGAGAGAAGAAGATGGATTCAGAGATGAATCCCAGCAAGTTGGCATCTTGCACAACGGTGGTCGGAGTGTAACGTCTTTAGAGTCCATGTCTGCCAGTGTTAGTCCTCCACACAGCCCTGCTCGTTCTAATTCCCCTCTCTTGTTCGCTCCTCAGGTTAATATCTTTTTCTTTTTGGTGATTAATTAATTGGTTTGGTATCAACAAGTTAAGCTAGTATTCAATTCATTGTTTTTGAACTGTAATTGGATCAAGTTCTGTTGATTTTTGGTGCTTGTGTCGATATCTGAGATTAGGGGCGTCACCTCGTTGTTTAGGAATTAGGAGCTTAATTGTTTGTTTCTTTTTCTGTTTTCCCTGGTGTTGATAAATTAGCCATTTTGTTTCTTGTACATGGGTTAATAACAAAAGGGTTTGAATACTTATTGGCATGTTGCTGACTATGTTAACGCTACTGGATTGCTGTTGAAAGAGTTGGAAAAGAAAATTAGAAGATAAGTCCATGATTAAGCAAACAATTATCTGAAATCTTTGCAGCAGACATGCTGTCTCTTTGGTTGAATGAATTTATGAATTGGTTGCCTGGTTAAAATGTTATCTTATATTGTTAAAAGTATTATCCGTCTTCTTTAAATCAAGTGTTTTGCGTTTCCATATTTTATTTTGATCTTATGCCATACTTTTGACTTCTGATTCATTCCTTACATCTGACTATTAATAGCAGATTCAAGTACTGTTTAATCTTAGTATTATTAAGTGCTCGTGTCATGCTTATATTTGACTTGAAAACCAGCTAGGTATTTGAATGCATTTTCAAACAAACTGCTGCGATAACTGCTACAAAGATGACAATCACCTTGATCTCATACTTTAACTTTTCTATCTTGATTCCCATTCTAATTGCATCTCACCACTCTTACTTAAAAACATTATTCAAGGGCATTCATTCAGCACTCCATATAGAATTGAACATGTGGCAAACTTCAAGGCAAACTCCAATTTAAGTGTTGACTTGATTTTACAAGTATGCGTTCATAATTCACTCTTATGCTTATTTTCCTTATTGTTGCTTTCCAACTTGGAATATACCAATTAAGGGTATTTAGCTATTATTTCGAAAATGATGATGACTATGTGGGCTTTGTGCTTTTATTTCTAAGAATTGACTTGAAGCTTGCAAGTGTTAGGGTTAACTGGCTTGGTTGATGGGTTCTATGTAGCTAGAGAGGGATAATTATGTTCTGATCTTTGTAAAATTATTGAGGAGATGAGCTTATACATTGTTTGATTTTGGGATGCTAAGATCCTTTATATTATAGATGAAAACAACTGAGGAGAATGACTGTTGGAAAGTGATGTTTGGCCTTTTAGGGTTGGCATAGTGGGAGCTACTAGATAACATGAAAATGATTGTGAGATGTGTTGGAATTCTTGGACTCATCTTTCCACATTGGATTTCTATCCAACCCGACTCTTGGGTTTGTCAATTTATCTGTTCATGCAAATTCAAAGAGTTTGAAAGTTTCAATAGGTTCAAAGTGCTTGACTAGGGAAAGGTTGTGAAAAATGCACTCCTGACTTGTATTAAAATAAGGAACTTATCAGCTTTGTTTTTAAGGTAGTTTATTTCTTTCATATGACAAGCTTTCTGTCTTGACTATTGTACTGGTGCACCTACTCTTTCTGGTTGTATCAATTTTTGTTGTATGCAAGGTTTGTTCTGGTTCGTTACCATCAAAGGTCTTTAACTGCAGGGAGCCTAGATTTCAAAATCCTTTTCTTCTGAGTTCCTTTATCTCACTTAATGAGATATTTGGAGTGCTTTGAAATATACAACGCTTGTCAAAGTGTGTATCGTCTGCTAATTGACTGGTAATTTTGCTACTGTCAAAAACATGTCAAAGTTGCATTAGATCAGTTTGATCATCTCTAATTCATTGCATTGTGCGTGTCAATGATTAATTGGACAGGTGGGGAGGATGGAAGCACTTTTAGGTATTTCTACTCCCCGCCACTATATTTGGAATATAATCTGATGAATCAGATTCTTATTTTGGAATGAGGAGATCCTTGGAGAAAAATATATATGCAAGGAATTCTAGATCTACGGATCACCGAGGAACTTGGTGTTAAACTGAATGTTATTCAGATGGTTATGACTTAAGGATCTTGTCTACATCTCCCTGGGTAATTTGCCTTATACCTGATTTGCTGTAGTTCATTTGTGCGTTTGCAGGTTCCTGTTGTTCCCTTACAAAGGACTGATGGCCCCACTCACCTTAATCAAATTTGGGGAAATGAGTCTCACGGAATGGTTGATTATACCACTGAACAAGGAATCCCTATCATTATTACCTGGAATTCTGGTGGTTCTGATGTGTATGTGGAGGGATCTTGGGACAACTGGGCATCAAGGCAACTTTCAACTAATTAATTCTTTGTGAATATAGTGGAGAATTATGACTATCAATCAGCATGTAATGATTGGGGATACTGTCTGTGGTTGCAGGAAGCAATTACAAAGATCTGGTATGGATCATTCTATTCTTTTAGTCCTCCCAGAAGGTGTATACCATTACAAATTCATTGTGGACGGAGAGTGGAGATATATTCCAGATCTTCCTTATGTGGCCGATGAAGTGGGTCGTTTCTGTAATCTTCTTGACGTTAATGTAAGCATCGTTCTTTGGCACTGACCGGCATTTGAGGCACCTTAACTATGAGCTTGTATTCTTTCAGTATGGTTCTTGAGTGTGCTTGTTCTTCCTTCTGAGATATCATAAGATAGATGGGAAAGATAGTGAAGACAAACCATATTCATCATATGCAATAACACGGGGAAACGCACCTAGATTTTCACCTTCACTTGCAGAGGGGTTGCATAGTCTCTAATGCATTTTGTGAGTTTGAATAGTGCAGAACGAAACTTTTAGTTAAACGTTCTTACTTCATTTGACAGCTTTGGCCCTTTCTGTTCCTATTGTAGTGGGCTTAGAGGCAGGGAGTATTTTTATTATCTTTTGTTGTACAATTTAGACTTTCTACATTTGTGTAGGTGGTACTTCTCCAGAATTCAACTGTCATAAAGTTCTTGCTTGATTAGCTGCATCTTTATTCCTTACATGCTACTATTGCTTAAGAATTTATAATCACTTTTATGACAAAAGAGCTTGCAACATGGATGCATGTGCAACCAATTCTTTCATAGATAAGTGCTGGAAATATTCAACGCCTACTGTTTTGGCCATAAACATCCTAGTTTCTGAAGGAGTTTTGATTTTTCATGTAGGACTACGTGCCAGAAAATCTGGATAGCGTAACACAGTTTGAGGCTCCGCCATCTCCAGACGACACCTACAGTCAGACTCTTCCAGTTGAGGAAGATTTTGCGAAGGAGCCTATAGTAGTTCCACCACAGCTGCGTCTAACTTTGCTTGATATGGATAATACAGATGAAGCTTCTTCTTCGAAACAGCAGCATGTTGTACTTAACCACCTTTTTATTGAGAAAGGACGCGCATCTCAGTCTCTAATTGCTTTGGGAATGACTCATAGGTTCCAATCCAAATATGTGACGGTTGTTCTTTATAAACCACGCAAAAGGTAGCACCCTCCCACTTTTTCTGTTTGTCTTTGTTAAGCAAACTTTGTCTACTTCACGTAACTGTACTAATGTATTCTAATAGTTTTTTCTGTAGTTGACATGCGTTCACTTTTTTAAGTTTTCTTCTGTTCAAACTCGTTTCTATAAAAATGTACTTGGCAGTGGGAAGAAAGATACTAATGTTCCAGTTAGTGTATGATCAGACCCTGAACTCTTGTCTTTCGTCGTACTTTCCAGTGAGTTGATAGGAATCAGATGCATAAATTTTGAAAAGGATTCACTGTTACACCAAGCAATCTACAAACTTCCTGGCTAAAACAGTGGGGCTGTAAACCCCACCAAGTTGAGCCACAAAGAAAGTGTCTTTCCAAGGTTAACGGATCCTGTCATTGGTAGTTTGGTAATCTGTGATCATGACATAGAAAGAACTTTTTGGTTCGAAGAGTTTCTTAAGATGCTACATTGATTTCGGAATTGTGTCGATTCCTGCATTGGGAGGTCTTGCAACTCTTGTCATTGAAG
>JAOQMQ010000008.1:5787895-5812778 GCA_027563845.1 Erythroxylum subrotundum
TTCAATCAGACGATGAAAGAGTTACTCTCCAAACAATTTTGTTAACTATTTGAAGAGTTAAATAACTTAAAACAACCTTGATTGGTAGGTAACTAAACGAGGCTTAAATCTTTTAATCATTTCATTTCTGGGTCAACCCACCATGCTTGGAGTAGACAATTTGTAGTTTATCATCTGATAATATTCCTCAGATGTTAGGGAAGACACGGCAAAGTACAAGTCTAAAGGAATAATTGCGGTAGGTCCCAACAGAAAGAATACAAAATAAGAATAAAAAGAACCTGTCGATGATTCTTTTCATGATAACCTAAAACTCTAACTTCATGACACGTTGGGTATTGGTTTTCGCATAAAGCTCAAAGAACAACCAAAATAGGAAGTTCGTTAGGTTTCCAACAATAGTTTGTCATCAAATCATTGCTTACGGCTATTTTGCCTTTTAGTTCTATTAGACGATTCGGTAATATCCCATGATTATGGTCTAAGCCCAAAGGCATATGCCCCTATGCAAGCATAAATAAAGAAGGTTCAAGATTTCTTCCTATATCAACGACCACACTACCACATAGGGAAAGGCATACACCATTACGTTCCAATTTTATCCCAAGAATCACTTTAAACTAGTCATGACTCCCAATAGAATCCATGATTCCTGCTAATAAGCTTTTCTTTCCTTTTCTCACCCTTTTGGATGTTTAAAGGAGTGAAACAAGGTAAGGATTCTGTCTATAGTTTCTCTCACACATGAACAAGTACCCATTCACTCACTTTGAACAGAACTAAAACATACAGACTAGGCAAATGGTTCATCTTAAGGCCTTGGATTCTCTCATATCAAAATTCCTAAGAATGATTATAACCGTCACTTTGCATAGCAGCTTTTTCTAAATACTGGTGCCTAACAAATGAGAAAGGAATTTTTATCGTGTAGTTGATAACCACCGCAAGTCACCAGTAAACAATCTCAGTATACACGATTGCTGATAGTCTGAGAAAGAGACTTGAGCTGTGTGTTCCATTTCTCAATGGCTGTGTACTTCTTCATTCCTTTTGACCTGCATGGCATTTGGAAAATAGGAATTACAACAGCTGCAATGGAGGACAATAGTCTGTGAAACAAAACTTTGAAATTCAACCATCAGCAGTACATTTAAAGTAGTTAAAGGAGAAGAAACTTCTACCTGTCACCACGCTCTAATAGTCTGTTTACTTGGTCAATATGGCCATCAATGCGGTTATCCAATATCAAAGAAACCAAGAGTTGCTCCACATCTTTTTCTGGGACATTGAGCTCCTGCAAGTCAAACAAGATAAAAAGCAGTTTGTCCATATTCATGGCTAAAGCAAATTCCAGTAGTGAGCACAACATCCCAGTGGGACAATTCTAATAAGTTATCTGCAATAGTTATCAGGAGTAACTACTTCATGTAAATAAAGTGGGGTTTCACCTTGGATATAAAAGGAATCCGAATTCTTGTGTAAGGTTTGATAAGCTTAAGCAGCACCTGAGTTCTGACATTCTTCAGTAGATCTTCAATATAATTCCGAATGAATGGATCATCCATAATCGTCCTACGATTACTCTGTATTCCAAATATCAATGCGATGATAACTACATTTGACATTTGAAGACAATCAAAATTGTAACTATACCTTGAGGATTTTCTCAAACTCTAATATCTCATTTCGTTGATATGCTGCTATGAGATTAGTCATTGCCAAAATCTCAGGATCATTTTTATATCTGCAAATATCAAATGCAAGTTTGCACACAAGTTAAGAGAGAGAAGAAAATAATATCCTAAAGTTGCAACACAATTTCTCTGTTAAACACTTACGGCTTTGCCTCTTGACCATCAAACGGATTAACTTCCGATTCCATCAGCATATTAGCCAGAACCAGGTATCTGTCAATCTCAGTTATTAAAGTTGGTGACACAAAAGGGCATATAAACAAACACATGAACAGTTAAATATCACCATCATAATGTTCATATAACTGTGCTCACACCCAGATCTCAATTTCTGTGTTACTGAATCTAAATGTTCAGCACATCATGATGGTGCTTCTCATTATTCATTAGTATTTCCATCTATGAAGTGTTCCTTACTAATCTCCTTTTCCGCTGATATGATATCTTCTTCTAGTCCAATGAAGTCAATTTTCAATATATATTTTTTCAATTAACATGAAAATGAAAGTCTTGATTTGCTAGAGCAACAAACTTCAAGGAGAAATGGAGAGAAACTAGGTTCTAGAAGCAAAGAGACACAATCTAAGAATGACTAACATGCATTCCTGCATTGGATCTTGATCATTTCATGTAGCATGGAAGGCTTTCTAGATGTCAGGATGCCTTTGAAGTGAGAACCATGCAAATAAATCCAAATAGAAGAGAAGACAAACAGATAAGAAAAAGAGTAAACATGGAAGGAAATGAGGAATTACTTTAAGCATTGGATACGTCTGTGGTTACCAGCTTCATCATAATTTTTGAAAGCTTCAAAGAAATCTGTTGCAGCCTCAGCCCACTGACGCTCTGCCATGTGCATCTTTCCACCACATTCTCGAATTATCCCCATTATCCTTGGATGTGGAATAGCTGATTTGATAGCAAGTGCCTTCTGGTATAATTGCTGGTGAACAAAGCCATGTAAAAACATCATGAAGAAATTACTAAACAAAGTTAAGAAAGAATTTCATGGTAATGATCACAAAAAGGCATATAGACAGAGGCTAAACTACTCCATCTTCATTTCAATCAACCAAATTACCAATACAAATGAGAGGTCATTCTTAAACATGGACAAGAATTACAAGTCACGTGGATATCTAGTAGTCTTACAACTAAAGAATGCAGACTTTCAGATCTAAAAGATCTCATTTAGCGTATCAAGAGCACCTTTAATATTACATCTAATTTGCTTATGGATTAACCCCCAAATTAGACAACATGGAGAAGTGAATGTTATGGCTAATATAAGCAGGTTTAGCTAATAAAACACCAAATCTTTTCAAGGAACCTTTTCTCCATTTGACTCATTTACTTCAGGTTTCAATCTCACTAACATTCCAAACTTTTGGCATTATCATTGAAACGGAGATGATAAAAACCTAAACTACAAAGATTAGAATATGGAAGTTATACTGGCAAGACAAGTTTGAGACACCAAATACTGCAGAATTCTCACCTTAAGCTTTTTGTTATTCTTTGTTTCCGTATACATTTGGATCTCAATTGCATAGACCTCGAGAAGCTGACTACCCTTCTTTTGATCATCTGAACCATCTTCTCTTTGACAAGACTTGTGGAGTTCCTTCAATATCTGGCCAAGTGAACCAAATTAATGAGATAACTAATACCCTACAGCGACTACATAAGTAACCAAAATCAATGAGCAGAAGACATACCTTGCTCATCCGCCCATATTCTCCCATATCAAACCAAATCTTGCAAAGCTTAAGATTTGTCTTGAACCAAAGTCTCTACAGAACATAAACTGAAGTCAATAAAAAGGATACCTTTTAAAAAAAGGGGACAAAAACTTGTGGTTAATCTTGGTCGCAACATATAGCTACAGTTATTTAGAAGTAAGATCTTGAAGAAGGCCTGTAGGGGTTAGTAGTAACGGGAATTAGTCTATAATATTTTCCTTTCAGGCTGCAGTTGTTTGATTCTAGCCATCCCAGTAGTTCAAGAAACTGACTGACATTAAAACTCCCGAGTAACATCCATGCAGCTCATGGATGAAACAAGGGCCTCACCTAGTTCTAACATCCACCAAGGGAGACGAAACCCTCCATTGGTTTGTCGGTGAAAAAAATTACTGCATTAACATCATGACCTAAAGAGCACCAATAAAATGGAGAATCTGACCTCATTCTTTGCCTCCTCAAGGGCCTTCAAAGTCGTCTGATAAAATTCTTGCAGGAGACCAAAGTTCTGACTAGCTGATCCAGAAACAAAATCCATGATATTGTTTATGCATTTCTCACTGTAATTTCGAGTTACTGCTGATTTGATGTATGTTAACATCTCCCTATAAGCATCCATCATCTCTTTATACCTCCCTAACCGGTAATAAAGCTTAACTGTTTGTTTAAGTGCTTTAAACCCCCTGATAACAAGAAAAATTGAGTATGTAACAGTTACTTAAAACAAAAGTTTATATGCCAGTATTTACCAAAAAAAAAAAAGTTTCTATGCCAGTAGCTTCAAAAACAGAGTGAAAGCAGTCTCCCAAAACACACAAGAAACACTTTACTGAATCATAATTTCGGAAAGTTCAGGACATGATACATTACCTATTTCAATTACATCTCTTAAAATGCATGATATGTTTAAACACATAAATTACTGTATATTAGTAACATGAGGAAGGGAAATAGGTTCAGCACTCCACTTCAGTCCACCTCCTAAACATTCTAAAATTAAAATTTCCCACATGTCGTTACAGAAAATGCCTTTGCTATGTGAAGAAACAAGTATTACATTGCTGATCATGGAAAATCCAATTTTTACCATTCTTCACAGGAAATCTCCTGCTAACATGTAATGAAAACTCCCTAGGACAATTTTGAGAAGAATATCCTGAAAAATGTAAAAAATATTTCCAGTGAACACATCAATTAGGAGCAAGAAATTCTTTGTTTTGTCTTCCTCTTGCCCAAAACCTAAAGGAAGTCACGGCCACAAATTCCTAATTGAAAGAAACAAAATATTCAAAACCTGCATGCTAACCATATGCCATTAGTTTAAGGCTACCACTAGGCTAAAGTAATGTTAGCAGAACTTGCAAAGAACTTGTCTATCCCTGCAAATTAAGATCAAGAACACCACTGCAACGTCAGCTTAAACAGTTAATTGTGCATGCACCCTTGACTTGTCAGAGAATCTTTTTCACTTCCGATCTCGGGCTGCTTACATCTCAAACTTCAAAACTGAAGTGCAAGATATAACAAAGGTTTTTAAAAAATACAAGCTTGAGGTTAAACAAAGAAACATGATTTTAATGTAAACACTAATACTGGCATACCTACAACTTACCTCACCAAAAGTATATGTGAAAACTTGTAATTCTTACCATTCTGCTTTCTCTTGTTCCATGCTGACTACTTCAGCAAAACCTGCAAGTGCCCCCTCAGGATCTGTTTCGACTAATCCTTTTACACACAAGAAACCAATAAATTGAAACATCAGTAGAACAGTTGAAAAATGAACCTTATTTGAGAAAACAAAGTCTGATTGAGAGAGAGAAATTGCAGAAAGATAGTTTTACAGAAAATTTAAGAATTATAGTTCATTAAATACAATGGTTATTACAACAGGGAGAGTTTCAAAACTGAATGTATAAAAGTTGTCAATGAACAAAACTCTATTTGGAAGACTAGAAGTAATTTAAGCCCAGAAAAAAGAAAAAGAGAAATGAGTACAGTAATGTTGAACTGCTGTCATGAGTAAAAGAAACTTAAAAAATGAAAGGAGACAAATACAGACACTAGTAGGTGGAAAAATGAGACCAACCGCTAAAACCAAATTAATAAGAATTTAGCTCGAAAAGTTGGGAAAACCATTTCAAACTTCTCCGTCTTACAGTGAGTGGATAAGCTTATGCAAAACTCATTCATCAAATCCAAATACTGACTCCACAGTACGCACTTGCACTTCTTTGCCATTACGCACCAACACATATATACACACCTATGTCACCATAGAAACCTAGACAGCGAACTCTTATACCTATACATGCAATTAAAATCTTCCCTTTCCACAGTTGTTGATTACAGAAGGGAAAATCTACATGAAACACACGCCAAAAATATAACAAAAAGAAAAACAATTTTAAGAAGAAAAGAATAACCTTTGGAATTATAGTATTGGTTCTCAATATCAACATCCTGTTCCTCAGGCTCCTCATCCGAGTATTCGAACCCGTAATCCTCCATATCCGCATCTGCACATTCCCCCCAAATTACTCATGTATCAAATACCAAAACCCTATTCCCGTTTACGATTAAGAAAAACAAAACAATCCCATTTCAAATCTCGAAAAACAGGAAACATTATCTGAACCTCAGTTAGGGTTTCCTTAGTTCCCTTGTGATTCGCAATTAATGGCGATTTACAGATGAGGGAAACAGAAAAAGAAAAAGAAAAAGTAATAACGCAATCGCAGCACCTGAACCCATGTTTGATTGATGAATTCAACAATGAGTAGCAGCAGTACAGTAGCGACTATCAGATAATCGAAGTTGAAATAGTCACATTTCAATGAGTATGACGGGGTCCAAGTCACTCCCTCAATTCAAATGAAATACCTGCAACAAAAACTTCCTCTGGTGCTTTGACACACTTACTATCATGGTTTAGTTTTAGCCGTCCTTTTAACTTTTTATCAGCATAACTTATAAAATTATTGATATTGTTTTAAAATGCTTTTATTTATTTGTCAATCATTGTTGCCTTTTTCAAATATTTATAGAAATCGATCGTAAAAAAAAACCTTACCAGTTACACCAAAATTCGATCTCCTAAACATAACCTTACCTTTTCCAAATATTCATCTTCTAAAATTAATTGCTATTAATATCTTCTTATTCTTTATATTAATATCTTGATTTATTCATACAAGAAAATATTTATTTATTTATTTTATTAAAAACTATATTGGAATAGAAGTCCATAACCCAAATTACTCCTAACAAAAACAAAACAAGGGTAATATGTTATTGAGGTAAGGAGACAGTGAAAATTATGTCTAACATGAAAAAAAGATTGAATCATCCTGAAAACTTGCTCATGCTAACCAAATAGGGAATTTGATGTTCTTTGAATCTCTAACCAGGGAAAGGCCATTTTTGCAGACTTTGGTATGAAGAACAGTAGCTACCGCAACAGGATTACAGGTAACATTTAAGCTTCCAAAAAATTGAATATCTTATTGTTCAATTCCACAAGGTCAGGTCAGTACAGTATTCTCCTGTTGTTTTGTTTCTTCATCTCTTTCTTTTTTTTCCTTCTTTTCTTTGCCTTTTCTATGAACTTCTTCCCTTATATGTACAACAACATCATCAACAACAACATTGGGGGAAGTTTGAGAAGAAAACTCCAAAAATAGGACTAACAACAACCTGTGAGCCACAACCCCAACATCAACCTCAGTAAAACAAAAAATGGTGATGAAACCAAAACCTCAGAGATCAGCAGCCCTTGGAGACGCAATGCAAGCTCTCCCCCAGTGTAGTAGTACAAGCTATATATATATATATATATATATATATATATATATAAACAACATATACTGTCTCACTCATTACCCATATGAGTGACTCTTTGTTAGAAGTTGGCTTTCAAAATTGAGAGGATGTCATCAATCCCTGCTAATGACTACTGTCCTCTTTTTTTGACTTGTTCTTGGTTGGGAAGTCCTCCAGCGTCTGATATTCCTCTCTCAGCAGTCTATCCAGTTCTGGGTGTTTCTTCAATGGTTCTTTATTTCCACGAAAATGGTGAAATGCCCTAACATAACATGCAAACAAAATCCAAATACAACAGCAATGATGAAGGCAGCCATTATGATAAGCCAACTTTCTTGAACAAGAGTACATTACATTGCACAGAAATGTTTAAGAACCCTTATGTAGTTTAGGATATTTAGTGTTATCAAATAAAAAACTTCTTAATGACACATTCAGTTTCTAAATATTTGCAGACATGGTTGGAACTAGCATCATTCACTTCAACCATTAGACTAGAAAACATTCGTACAGCCCCATTTTCCGATAACTTCCCATTCAATTATCACAAAAATGTAAACAATGACCTGATCAATCAACAAATATTTTACATGATTATTCACCTTCACAGATCTACTTCTACGATAACCGTCTATCTTTCTCTAATTTCTTTCATCTATACTAATATATATTATAACATTTCTGTGTCAATGAAAATGTTTTACCATCCCATCACCAAGAAAGTATGATAGGAAGGGAATGACTTGTTCAAAGTTTGAGGTGGGGAACAACACGCTACCAAAAAGTATGTTGAGATGAGAATAAAAAGCATTACCAATACTTCTCAAGGCCATAAAAATTGCCTTTTCGATAGAAGTCAAGGGTGAGCTCTTCAAAGTCCTCATACAAGTCCTCCCTGAATTCTTTCTCCAGACCGTAACTGAAAATGGGAGACAGTTTAATCATTTTAAGTATTGGGCATCCACATAAACAGTACTAACAATTGGAATCAGATTCCTCCATTAATGAGAAAGGATAAGACACAATATTCAACTATAACAAATTTAGGGTGGTTGATGTATTAAAAGTCAAGAGATAAAACACATCAGTAATACCTATAGAACCTAAAAAGACACTCTATCCCATAGTTGTAGTTAGCGGATGCATCTTCCAAGGCCAATTTTCGGAACTCATTATACATAGAAGGGACAAACATATCTCTCAGGAAATAACACCAAAACCTATACAACGTATTCATTTCCTGCATGAAAAGGTGAGCCAAAAGAAAGATTATCAAAAAAATTTAAAAACATTACATAAAGATACCAACTTTAAGAAATTGAACAATTTTTTGAATAGGGATAATTATCTTTCCCCCTTCACTAGGGAACTATTAACAGAAATAGTTTAAGAAAGGCACCTCACTGCAACCAATTCCCATCTTCTTCCTCTCACCAAGACATCGTTTATGATATTTCAGGTACCTAAAAAAGAAAGAGCAACCAAGTAAATAATTTTCGCACCCACAAAAAGCTTTGCATGCATGTAGACACACATTATACAAACATAGTTATGCACCAGGAAATGCCTTACTTCTGCTGTTTGAAACCATTTTCCTCTAAAAGCTGATGGCTTGGATGTTGAAATGGGGGGAACGACTTAGGCATGGAACCCACTGGTGGACTACTCCCTGATACGCCATGAGGTGAACCACTCAACTTTGAACACCTAAGACTGTAAAATTAAGATTCAGAAGCATACTAGTTTAGTGAACACAAAAGACAAATCAAATGTCAAAAAGTTTTGTAGTTATGAGGGTAAAATCCAGTAGTCTTAGCTCGATTCCCCTCACAAAGAAGCAAGTAAACACAAAATGTTGTCATTTTCTTTGATACAAAATAAAGCAAAGCATTGTCAGTTGAGAAATTTTCTAATTTTTGAAACCATCAATTAGAAAATCTTTGATACAAAATAAAGCAAAGCATGTGGTTGAACTGGTAAAGGATTTGGCAAAAGACTACAACTTAAAGCCAGTAAAATAACTTCACACTGACCCGTGATTTTCAGGAGGTGTAGAACTAAAGAAAAATCCAAAATTGCTTGGTGGACTCTCTGATATGGGTCCAGGGGAACTGGGACCAGTGCCATGATTTCTAAAGTTGCTGGAAAAGAACCTCTGCTTCTGAGACTGCTTGGGGAAAACTTTATTTTGTTTCCTCAGATTATTTGAGCTTCCAGATTCTTCACGGCCACCGGCTTCAGAACTTCCACTACCCCTTGAACTCGATACTCCTGAACCACTGCAGTTAGATCTTGGGGTCCCATCCTTGTTCCCAAAATTATACTTCCGAGGATTGGATCGCTTAGTTTTCAGTTCCTGCAATTTTCAAACTTTTCTCAGAATTTCAAGACATAGAGCTAGACCAGGGACACAATAACAAGAACAACTATATTACTAGTAACATATAACAAGACTCAACCTGCTCATAGAAATAGAGGCCATCATTTATCGTATAAGCAAGTTCATTTGATATGGATTTTGAATCTTTCCCACCCAAGTTTGGTCCTCCCCCCACTTTGCTGTTCTGCATACAACAGGTGTGAGTGACAAAACTATGAATAAACAATGGTCTTTTCATACATACAATCTGTGACCGTATGCCCACGTCTGAAATTACAAGCCTATGCTGAGATGCACACACAAGTATACTAAAGAGAATGACAATGAAAAAGCGGATGAATAGAATGTGGATAAAGAAAAATAAATTAATAACATAAACCAACTTCCTAGAAATCTGGAAAACGCAAGCAAATGTTCAATTCACCAGTAGCATTATAAAATGTGTAGTGAAAAACTGTCTACACTTGAGATGAAATATTTTAGGTGCTGCCAACCAAGCAATTTCATCCCCACATGTATTTTGATATGTCATTTCTTATTTTGCAAGATCAACTGGTTAACTTCAAACTAGTATTTCGAAGGATAAAGGATGCAAATTTCAGCACAAATCTTTCCAACTTGATAGAGTTAAATTGTAATATAGGTTAAATTTTCAAGGGGATAATTGAACATAGTAAAGATAGCCTCCAACACAAGGCCGTCAATGTTTTATCATAACATAAAAATCAGATGGCTAAATATAATTCGCCTCCATTCACTTCTAAACAGAGCACACATTTTCAAAGGTTGCTAAAAGTGAAGTTCCTACTAAGAGTTGCTCAAGATAATGAAGCCCTTCTGCATCAGTTGCTAGAGAAAGAAGTCAACCTTGAGAATGGAAGTCATAAACGATCGCAAGGTCCTGAACCAAATTAGTTGATATTTCATACCTATAGCAATGGTCTCATCTAAGAAGTGATAAAGCATCTTGTTGATTCAGATCTACAGTCCATAATTGAAACATGTACTGATTGCTTATCAATTCAATATCAGAATTACCCTTTGATTCTCGAGAATGTTACAGAGTATGTTTAATCAGCCAAAAGGACTAGAATAGCAAGTGCAGACATATTTTACCAAGTTAATCCAATGATGTATAACGTAAGCTAAATATCATTTTCCACATTGAAACGCAGCGGCATACAGATTCCCATGAAAAATCACATGTCAAAAACATTAGATTTAACCTATTCTTTCACAAGTACAAGTTTCCTAAAAACAATAATACCTGGGTTACAATCACCAGTCGCTGCACATCCTGATCATTGACAATAATCTCATCTTCACCATCATCATGTCTGGGAACATGGATAGATTAGAGCAATTAATTGCAGGTGACACTGATTCAGAATGACTCAGCATGTATACGGACAATCTTTTGTGTTAATTCATCTGAAATGGAATTTTTTATTAGTGTAATCAAACAGAACTTGTAATGTTCCATCTTTTCATCGTTTAGTTTACATTCTCATTCCGAAAAACAAAAGATTTAATAAATAAGGTTATCTTATTTCCCTTTTCCTGAAAAGGTATATGCGTATAAATGAAGGATCATATACAAGACTAGTAAGTTCTAACACTACTAGAACCAAAATTCATATCTTGGGTGTTGACTGCCCCAAAAAAGCCCAAAAGCACTTGATTGAACTAGCCCTACTTCAGATATCCAAAAAGCTTAAGAGAATCCAATTGTCTGATTTGTTTGCTCTTATAAAAAAATGAGTATTGACATTAAAACATGAGTGTGTAAGTACATGTGTGACTTTGTATGCACAAATGAATCAGCCCAGTGAATCCAATTGTATGATTTGCATGCTGTGATGTGAAAAATATTGACATTAAAAACCATGAGCATGTGAGTATGTGTCTGAACCATATTTCATAAATGAATCAGAACAGACAATCTAGTAATAGAATAGAAGGAAAGAAGATATGCTGAGGGTTGAACCAATGAGGATAGAGCCACTGGCACATTCAGAGCCGATAAGTAGCTTCCCCATGAAAGAAAAGCCAAAGACTATTTTGTCACAGTTAACATAAGATTCAGTCCTAGGCCCACCAAAAGTGTAAAATTTGCCATTGAATGGTTTCTTGACATAGTATCAAAACCTTTACAATGAGAGGTCACAAGTCCATCCCCCCAAAGATGAGCCTATGCTTTCTCTGCTTCCAGTTTAGTGCCTTCAATATGATAGAGCAATTTAAGTTTAATATATAATCTAATCCTGGACCTCGTCAACTGCTTAAATTTTTAGGTTGCATGGTTACCCAAAAAATTTAGTGCCAGCACTTCAAACTTTAAAGAAAGAAAAGGTCAACAAAGTAATAGCAGAAACCAGGTAAGTTACAAAGGTTAAAAAATTCAAAGATCCGAATTTTCATTATAAAACCAAGGAAATGAGATATTTTCCAAAATGGACTACAAAGAAAATGGCCTGAAAAATATTTTACGAGAATATACTTTCTGTTTTCAACTACCACACAACTTTTCAACATCTTTATCAATTCAAAGATATAATGCGACTATTATTAACATGAGATAAGTTTCCAAATTTTCTAGTTTTCCTTATAGCAAAAAAGCATTTCAACACAAATCTCCAATTTTCCTTTGTCCTATAAATTTTAAATTACTCCAATTTTCCACAATCAAACACACTCACAAATCTAAGTATCTCATTTATGACGAAATTCTGGAAATGCTTAAACATGTTTTAGATTGCACCCTTAAGTTTTGGAACATTCATCCAAAGAAAACATGTCAAGATGTTAACAAATTCTTAGCAAAATCGATTACCAAGTACGGTAATAGTGTGAAAAAAGGAAATGAAAGATCCAATATGAATATGGAGTACCTTCTCACTGGAAAATGGTCATTACACTTCATTGTCTTCTGCTCAAGCTCTAGCTCCTCATCAAGCATAAAGGTATTGGCAAAATCATTGGAAAAATCATCAAGGTTCTTGGAAGCCACATTTGATGATCCTTTGTTTACATGATTATTACATATAGTTGGCTCATCAACTTCTGAATGGTCTGGCTGAGGACTGCGGTAGCTGATTCCAAGCTCTGAGAACATCGAGCTTAATTCAGAAGTACAATTTCCACTTGAATCTACATATTCATCCGCAACTGATTGGTTTTCACCTTCATCTTCTGTTTTACCAGCTTGTAAGAATCCAGGAATATCATCATTTGGTAATCCCTGTCTAGCCAAATCAGCATGATATGAAACTTCAGCATCTTCTTCAATGGGATCCTTTGTTTTTTCTTCATTAGTCTTCTCACCAATTTGATCCTCAGAAGTCTGAGCCTTTGGTGATGATCTATGCTCAGTGGAAACTGGAAGCCACTTTAACCAATCTTCACGTTTTCTTATCTTGTCACCCTATCAATACATAAATCCATTACAATTCACCAAAAAAGAAAAGCGTGAAAATTTTGATACACCTTGCAAGGATATCCTGCAATGAGAGTTGAAATATCATAATCGAAGCCATAAAAGAGAAGACAATTACAAATTGCTAACTATGCAGTCTGAATATAAGTTTGGCTCCATGATAAACAATAAATGTCATAGTAAACATGCAAATTTTCTTCGTTTCATAAGCAATTTCTTCCAAACTATTTCAAATGAGGAACAAAATGGATATCTAATTTGATAACTGACCTATGTCTAAAGAAGAGAAGAAAGCACAGAAAGAATTCACTTCATATCCGAAACAATGTGGTTCACAAGTGTTAGAAATTTCGTAGTAATTTGTAGGCATTATGTTAAGGTGAATCATGAATTTTAGTTCAGAAACAGAAATTTCAGCATTAAGACAACGTGTTGACTAAAGGAATATCAAAGTAAACGTAAACAGAGTACTGATAATTTAGTACAACTAGGACTCTGTCTCAATCAGCTTATAACCAAATTACGGACTCTAAAATCAATAGTGAGAGGATAGCAAACCTCCACTTCCACTGAACTAGAACTTTGTAGTGCATCAAGGATAAAAGGTATGTCCGTAGTCATTTTTTTAACCTGTAAGATGAGAAATTTGATCCCTTTAGTTTGCTCAGTTCAACAAGGCTAACTTGCTGCAAGTAAGAGGTAGCGATGAAAAAACATTACTTCTCATTGAACTGAAGGCGTACACAATGTGATGAAAAATAATAGTTTACAAGAGTTAATGGGCAATCTCACATTAACAACATGCAACAGAAAAAAAAAACAGAAGAGGTACTAGAGACATAATTTATATGATTAAGCATAAGATGAGCTGCATTAGAACTCGTACCCTTTTGAAGTCGGCAATAGTTGATATTGGAACCCATCCTTGGTCATCCATCAAGGATATTAGGTAGTGGTCAGTTTGCAGATTTTCATCACTGCCATAAAGAGATAGGAAGCAAGTAGCAAATATAAGTAATACACAACAACAATGAGAAGCTTCTTTCAAATATTTTTATAATGACTTCTATGGTTTCCCCACCCCATTAATTGGCTCAATTAAGTTTCAAAGGTAGAACTCAGCACACTCAATTCCTAGTTTAGAGTATTAACTCCCACCTAGTCAACTTTTCAATTTAAGGTAAAATTTTTTGGCTCATCTAGCAGTGCCATCTCATTACATTTCTATTCTGTCTTAATAGCATAAGATTGCTGATTTCTCAATATCAAATATGAGAGACGATAAACAGACATCATTTTTCAATCCAAATAAAAGAAACACTGGAACTACTGGGTGTTAATGGCATTTGGGATATAGCTCTGTTGGCTTTAACCTTATTGAGTGTGTGAGAGTCCAAGTGCGTGTGAATCTGAGTGTGTACAAGAGAGAGAGAGAGTGAGAGAGTAGTGAAGGAGCAGGAGTAGCCAGAGCAGCTAGAGGAGAAGAAAAAGAACAGAACATCATTAGATGATGATTCTCAGCAATTACAAACCTGAAGTAATACTCAATTTGTCTTACTATGTTAACCTTTAAAGCTAGCATCTCTTGGGAGACTACATGTATCCCTTGATTCATAGGGTAAAACCGTGATGGATGAGGTCCCCCAAAAGAACCAGGAGGGGGGGCAGGAAAATAATATATAGGTGGTCCTGTGAAATAGATATACATAATACATCAATAATGCACAACGATAAACATTAATAGAAATAGAAATAGAGGAGAATCTTGAACAAGTTTATGCCAAAAGATAATTATAAATGAAGCAAAGAAATAAAAAGAAAAGAAACATGTGGGAGAAATACGTGGACAAAGGTAAAAATTAGCCATTAGTGCACATAATTAACTTAAGTACAGAGCAATGAGACCAAACAATTACCATGAAAAGTTGGACTGACCACAAAACTCGGAGCTGGTGCAAAGAAAGGATGCCTGACTACAGGCCTTGATGCCATACCCTGTTGCAAGGGGATGTGATCACCAGGACCAAGGGGTCGTTGATGATTCCATGGATGGTTTATATGACCACCTGAATCTCCCATATTAGGTCTTCTGTTTGGAAATTGTACAAAATATGCATTGGCATCACCTCTTACTGGAGACTGAACATTCCCAGGTGGAACAAAAGGCTGCGTTGGGGGTGTCTTGGTCCCACTCTTTAACAAATGTGTTTCAACAGTAGGAAAAGGTGAAGGGCCAGGAGGGTAAGAATATCCAGGAATCGCAATGTGCAGTGGGGGTACCACAGCAGGAAAAACAGGTTGCATATAGGGTTGTGCATAAGGTAAGGGTACAGGGAAAGGAGGTGCCCCATTTGGGTTGCGTTTGGAGCCTGATTTTGGATGCCTTGATGAAAATTTATGAGAAAGATTAGAATTTCCTGAACCATGTGACTGTTGTTGTCCAAGTGATCCCTGGAAAACACAAACAGCTTAGTAAAAGAAAACAACATTATCGGTAACAAACCAAAATACTAATCCAATGAGACGTCGGGTCAAATGAAGTAAAATATCCAAATGAGAAGCATTGATCATGAAAATCAAGATACTGATGCACCATGAAACTTGGTGCATTCCTTTGCATGATGCTAAATCATTGCCACCTTTCTAATGACAACTTAAAAGCTTCTATATAGGATTTACAGGAATGGGTAACCTCAATGTTTCTGCAAACTGGCTTATTTCCTAGTGGCTTGATACATGGACACCATAGTAAAAATATGCAATAACATCTATGATAGTTGTATAAGGGAAAGCTAATGAAACAAAAGTCAGGTCCAGTAGTTGTAAGCAAGCAATCCACTTCATAACCAAATTCAAATTAGCAAGCAATGAGGCTGAAAGCATACAAAATATTTCTATAAAAGTATATCAGAACAGCAACCAAAACACTTCACAACCAAAAGACATGAACCAATTATCAAAGCATCATAAAGCCGTTCCTATGTATATCATTTCATTGCTCCATACACAAGGTGTATTTGCATCAGTATTTGGCAGACAGAAAACGCATATACATTATTCTCTATCTTGGTTGCCAATGCTTATTGCAATGTTGATATATCAAAGGACTGCAAAAACCGGTCTGCTTCCTGGTCAGATATTATTTAGCTTGGTGATAGGATTCTTACATAAGAATAGCATGCAATAAGTAATCGAGTGTATAAAATTTTGGCATTTCAATCACAAATCCAATTCCAGGAATCATACTACTGCCTGTCTCCGATGGACAGCAAAAGAACGCTTGAAATATGTAGATCTGAAATACCATGCCCAAATGGGAAAAACGTAAGTAGAATTTTTTAAAAATAAAGACATCAGATATCAGAAAATAAAAAATAAATAGGGAACTTAAAAAATCTGACTCAAACTAGACAACAAATAAATCTCATCATTGAGCATGAAGACGGCTATATCACAAAACCAACCGACCTTTGGGTGTAATTTTACCAGTCCAACATTCTTCCTATCACAAACCCACAAAACTAGAGTAGAAACACTTTCCGTTAGCCTCCTATAGAAATGAAAATCTAATCCCATTCGACAGCGCTTAACAATGTACATATACAAGAATAATAACAGTTAACGAACCACTCCATTAGAGAAGTACACAACTTACATGACCATCCAAAAATCAAACCAAAACAGAAGGTTGGCATACCTCTGTCGGAGATGGTCGAGGAGACGGAGTCCCAGGTCCATCTCCGGCAACTGTAGGGGGCGGCTTCGCGGCAGTATCGTTACTCTTAGAGCGTTGTTGTTGGTGAGCGTCAGCAAGAGCCGGCCAAGACTCGGCCTGGGCGCCCATCACCGGAGCCTCGGCTATTATCGGAGTTTTCCAAGGCGACTTGGGCCCACTGCTAACCTCCTTCTGATCACCCCCTGCTTCATTTTCCGCCATCGCCATAACCACCAACCCAATCACAGCCTCCCCAAAAAGCACTAAAACCCCGATTCAACAAACGACCGAAGTCAACTTGAGTAAGATACCTAAAGATTCACACTTTCTTATACCCACTTCAATGGAAGGACAAATCAAGTACCCAATTAGCTTCAAAATCGCAAGTACACTGAAAGGAATCAGAAAACGGAGTTCAGTGTTTGCCCAAGTTGGCGTTTTCAAGGAATGAAAACTGTTAAAACAGTTAAAGCCGTTAAAGGAAATGGGTTTATGGGGACTGCAGATACAGAAAGAGAGATTTGTGAAAATCGTCCTCGAACTCAATAAGAAGAGATGGAGAGAGACAGAGAGATTAACAGTTCAGAAAGTGAAGCCTTACAGGTGTGTTTTGGGGAATTGGGATCACAGGGGAGTGACAATAGCAAAGCGGTTGGGTATTTCTTTCGAGTGTCGGCTGTTGGGGTCACTTTATTAGATTGGAAACGGAAATTTGGAGACTGGAAATAGAGAATTGAGCAGTCCAACTTAGGAAGTGAGAGAGAACAAACAAAGTCTTGAGCTTTTACTGTGCAAAAACCCTAGGAGGGATCGGTTGGAGGACTCGCTTAGTTTAGCACATCGGCTTTAGCCCGAAGGCCCAAATTTTGCCTTATCAACCATTAGTGAAGAATCCATTTTTTAATATATATAAATTCAATGAAAATTTTTATTTATTTATCTATTTATTTATTTAAACAAATGTATTATCGTAGTTACATGAAATATTTTTTTAATCAATTTTATAATACTAATCAAAACTATAAAAAAATAGTAATAAATTACTTAAAATTTTTAATTTGTGATAAAAATAATTTAATGTTAATCTCACAGTTAACACTTTGCTCAACGCCGCAAGTTCGAATCCCATAAACGCAATTTGGGAAAAGAAATATTAATTAATCAATCAATTTTGATAAATTAATCAATTTTTATAAACTAAAATAAATCGATTGACTTTCATTTAATAGTCTTTTTTAATTAAACTTTAAATCTTTTGATGGATAAAGATAATCTTCTTCAATCATTTTTTATATTATTTAATTTCATTTAATCTTCAACCAATTTTATGATAATCTAATACCGGTTGAATCTTTTAAATCGAGCCGCTCATTCTCTTGCTCGTGTTTCCATTCGTTTTTCCTGTTATGTTTTTTGGGAAACGATTCCGGATGTAATCTCATCCTTTTATATTTATTAATGATATTGGCTCTTTGCCTTTCAAAAAAATTATATATATATATATATAATACCGGTTGAATCTTTTAAACATTAAACTTCTTGCCTTATCAGTTTTTAAAACATTGACCTTAATCTTTAAATTTCTAAAAAAAAAATCTTAATTTTTTGTTTTCCAGAAAAACTCTTCTTTTGAATTTAGGTTAAAAAGTAACGATGAAATACTCAAATATAAATATGACACTTATATCAATCAAATGATACTTATATCACGATTCAATTCAGCTCTTAAACTCAAACCTAACTACTTAAATCTAATCGATTTCGTTCGAGTTCAAGAGATAAGTTATTGTATTAATGATATTTGATTAATCTATATTTAAAATTTATACCGAATGTATTTTACTTTTTAACGTAAGTTAAAGAAGATAAGTTATATAGTTGATCCTCACTCTAAATCCCCATATTTGATAAGATATAACCATATCTTAGAAAATTACAGCATAATGATAAGATATAACCAGTAGCTTCTTTAAGGAAATTAATAAGATGTAATTAAAAAAGATAACAACTGATTATGATTAAGATGAATCTCTACTAACACTTTTTAATTAACATGCATTAATAAATCATAAATTAAGATTTTTATTTTTTTAAAAATATTTTTTAATAAAATTAGAATAATATATTTAAATTAAAAAAGCCGTATCAAGGTTAGTTAGGTTCAAATAATTAAGCTGCCGACGGGGTGGGAATGGGATTGCTACTGGAGAGTGACGGGGTTAGGAGTCCAAGGCCTTGGGGAGTTTCGTGGCGTATGAGGAACTGAACGAAAAGGGCGCGGGAGAGGATTTATGAAAAAGTTTTATCTAATATCTTCTAAGGATCTTATTAGATGTGGAGTATATATTATAGATGATAGATGATAGATTGAGAAATTTGAAATTTGAAATTTATTCTTATCTCTTTGATTTGTTTTCAAATTCAAAGATTACAAGATAAGTGTTCACTGATATAAAATGACATTCTAATGGCATATTTTGAAGCTAATCTTTCAGAGAGTTATTGAAGGATCCCCATCTAATATAGGCCGGCAACCTTATTTATGCCGTGTATATATTGATACTCAACTTACCCACCAGTCTGTTGGTTACTTAAAGAAAGAGGAAGGCAGAGTGTGTGAAAATGGAGGTGGTATTGAGCTTTAGGAGATGTGCTTTCTGGTTGATGATAACGACGATCATGGTTGTTGGGGAGTGCAGAAATGTAAGTCTGCACTACGTTGGAGGAGGAAAGACTACTTGGGCTCCTGGTATTGACTTTGCCAAATGGTCTAGCAATGAAACATTTTATGCAGGAGACTGGCTCTGTAAGTGTTACATCAGCTATCATTCTCTATCTATATATATTTGGTATTACTGTTATGAGTATAGTTTATGTACTTAGTTGCTGTGTGTTGGTTGGTGTGAAGATTTTGGATTTGACAAGCACAAGTATACGGTATTTTCGGTTAACAAGACGAGCTACAACAATTGCGTGTGGAAGGGTTTCATAAAGAACGTGACAAGGGGTGGAAGGGACGTGTTCCAGCTGATAGATCCAATAACATACTACTTCATTGATGGTAGCGGCTACTGCGAAAAGGGCATGAAAGTTGCCACAACTGCTATAAATTCACCTGATACTGCACCTGCTCCTAATGCACTTGCTCCTAATACAGCGCATCCTTCTACTCCTTCTACTCCTGCTCCTGCGCCTGCGCAAAGCAATGCTTTCTCATACTTAAATTCCTACATTCATCACATGGTGTTTACTCTTATGGCCACGAGCTTCTTCCTCCTCAACTAGACATGGATGGCGTCAGTTCACGCATTTTGTTAGTCTAGGTTAGTTTAATTCAATAGTTTGTGGTTACGAGTCATCATGTGCTTGATTTGTTATTTTGGTTTGTTTATTAACCATTGTTGGAGTAGAATTATGTCGATGTTAGTCGAATAAAATCAGTTTGTCACTTCAAATACAAGTATTACTCATCGGTTTAGCATTAAAAAATTTAAAAATAATTGCAATTAAATAAAAATTATGTTTAGTTGAAAACAATTATTAAATAAGAGGAGGACGTGAATCCACGGCGGCTGGAGGATGTCTTAGAAGCCTCTTCAAACTTTGAACTGTCCCACCTGACTGGCTGCAAGGTGGGCATAGCATATTGGTGCAACTGCACAGAACTCACGAAGAGTCGTGTGATACTCACAATCATTCCAGTCCAGTGTGTGCACAGAGATAGAAATCAATGTTCCGGGGATGGCAAACTTTGTTGTCAATGACAGTCACTGGGAAAAGGAAAAAGTATCAAGGGTCAGGTCAACTCCAAGTATGCAAGAAACACTGCAGATATTTACCAGGCGGAACATTATCGGGAGAATTATTCTGAAAGAATTTTGGATGGTGGTTTTTCTGCGCGACAATGACAACAAATTTAGGGTTCCAATTCTCATCAAGAAACTTGCAGGCCTGAAAATCAATTGATTTCTTGTCACTTCTTCATCCCAGATAGCAGTGAAATGTTATATACAGCGAGGGCAATGAATAAAACCTCAACTATCTGGTCCAGTTCGATGTTCAAAACTTGATTGAAATCCTGCCTGTCAGACGCTTGCTTAAATAGAGAATCTATCATTTCAACTTTTGGGGACTGGGCACGAATTGAACAGATGCCCGATAGCGTGAGATCAATGGCCACTGCCTGCAGCTAACCACCTTAAGTATTAAAAAGCAAAATAAGTGAGCTGTCAATCAATGAGAGAACCATCTTGAGTGATATCACTATCTACAAACTATAAAAGTTAGAAACTACACTGTCAGAAAAAGAAAACCAAAAAGAAAAAAATAGAAAATCTATCAACAGAATGGAATATATCTATAATAATACGTACCGCAGCAATTGATGGAATATCAGACTGTCCAGCTGATCCATGGGAGACATCCATCCCAATAATGATGGTGGGAACCTTAGAAACCAGTGGCAAGGAAGTCAATGTTCAACTGCTAACAAGGAATTCAATCCATCAAGCTGCATAAAGTGAAAAGTAATGGATTAATATGTGAACCATCACCTTGATATAAATTCTTAAGCTCAAAACTAAAAATTTTGTAAGGAAACAAATATAGGAAGGAGAAGTTTCAGCTCTTGGGAAAAAATGTTTATAGACAAAACTAACTTTTGCATTGATCTTGAGTAGAACATTGGTAAGATACTGGTCATTGACCCTTTGAGGAGCAATACATTGAGTTAATATTCCAAATTCAGCAAGGTTCTTTCGCTTCCATGGACCTTACACAATCAAGAAACACTATATATCAGGAAAGACACAATGCCAGATTGTCAATGAAAGAACAGATAAATTTACAAACCATATATGTCAGAGTTCTTCCTCTCAGGTAGTAAATATAGAAGAAATTTTGGTGCTCCAGGAAGCTTTTCTTGTATCTCCTCAAACATCTTCTCCACTCTAACCACCGCTGGTGCTCGTCTAAACTGTGGGTTCTCCTCAAACACATTAAAGGAATCTTCTATGGGCTACAATGGGAGAGAAAGACAGGTTATCAGTCACTAAAACCATCTGTTGTTCAGATAATTAGGCTTGAATAAATGTGAACTCACAATTCCTTTTATATTTGCACATTTTATCAGATCTTGTATGAGGCCATGTATCGCATCGTGCCAAGAAGTTGACAACTGGCCAGCGTTCTATCTTAGATGGCTCCACCAGTTTCTGAAAAAAAAACCCATAACATTGTGAGAATAACAAGTCGATGTAATAATCAGAAGAAAATCAAACAATACCTTCTTGTTAAAATTCCATCTCCCGTTTCGAGGGAAGAAATCTTTTCCATTGCCCACTTTTAGCTGTTAACAAGATAAATAACCACACTTTAGCATGGGTAACTACTTCATGGAAACGTAAAACACTAAATGTACCCTAATAATCAAAGAATATATTTAAAATTCAAGCTACTTGAGAAAATTGGAATATTTACCCTTGGAGCTGGTAGGACACGACCTTCCACCTATATAAAATTAGGATTTATTGAAACACCGCATGATCGAAGCACGGGCTCATCATTATAGTTGCTCCTCGCAAGAGCCTGCATGAAGATAAACAAAAGACAATAACCATTTATATTGAATGATAGTGTAATCTTAAGCAAGACTTACATTGGATAACACAGTCTTTCTTTCTTGTGGTTTTTGCCTTGATTTCTCCACCATAGAAGACCTTTGAATGGTTGACAGAGCTTTGGCATAACGTTGTAAAGATACCAAAGAACAAAGCTAAAATTGGACCGAAGACAATTGGTAAAAGCTAAAATTTTCCAGATTCCTGTTTCTATTGAAACCTACAAGTAGCAAAGACTTTAGTATCCGTTTGGTTGAGCTTTTATCAGTAGAAAAGTATATTCCTGCCTGTTTAAATATATTTGCCGACAGCACATGTAATCAATGTCACCCAAAAAAGTACCATCACCATCAGGACATACATTTGCTCCTTACAAGGGTTTTCACTCAAGCCAGTAATCTTGTACTCTTGATTTGAGGGGTTTACCTTAATCCTTAGCTTTCTTAGATTTCTTTCGGCCTACGAGCAAAACAATTAGCAGGAATTTCACCACAATTTGAAAGACAAAAAAATGGGAAAGAGCTTGTGCAGCTGAGATTCAGGACAATGCAAGTTACCTTACCCAGTCAATGCTATATGGATCTCTAACGTTTTGGTTAGCTGTTAGAAAATCCACAACGGGACCAGGATGAATTATCATGGTAGTTGATACATCTGGAAAGGACAAGACTCAAATTACAAATTGGAAAGGTGAAACAGGAATGTCTAAACATAAAAGACTAAATGCATCAGATATCAACTCTTACCAACATTTAGAGACAGGCCTCCCTGAGTGGTTCTGAAACTTGAATGGAATCCTCTGCAGCCCATAACACCACCTCCCAAGTCCACAAATTTTTTTGGATCATTGTAGAAGAAAGATTGCCGAACAAGGAGACAACCCCTAAATCATTTATAGTTTTATCACATATGACAAAGATAGGGACCTAAACTAAGAGAACAAAGAAAGAAGATTTAAACAAAAGTTGTGAACAAAGGTGTTAGGGCTGATGGCAATAATACTAAACATAGGATATGGAGGGTATATTCACGTAGGAAGAAAGAGGGTGATGTCAGAGTTAGTTAGAAATGGGCTGAGGTGGCATTAGGCATAACAGAATTGTACGAGGGGTAGCTAAGAGGGGGATGGCAGGGAGGAGAGAGTCATTCAGAAAGTAAGAGAATATTGTGACAGTGAAAGAAAAACATTCTTTCCCTGAGGAGCAGCCATTACTCTGGTTAGTGAGTGGTCATCGGTTTACTTGTACCAGCCGTGTGTATCACTGTTTTACTATCAATAGTATTTGGATCTCTAGTCATTCAAGCTAGAGTATCTAACATTGGTCCAACCTGCCGGATACCAATTGAGGGAGAGACGACCATTGGGTTTAGGAGACTAGCGAAGTTGAACAACTCACCTTGATGCCACCGAAGATGTCCGACAGGGTAGACGTATTGGAATCTCGTCTGGCTAGCTTGGAGGCAGGGATGTAGGACATTCAGGCATCCATGCGAACGGCGATGGGGGAAATGCAGAGAGCTTTGCTGCTGGAAACGAGCAAGGTGCTGGGGAAGAGACCGAAGGAAGGACAGGGCAGTGGAGACGTGCTGGATCCCATTGCCGGAACCCAACCTCTTACTATACATATCTTCACACCTGAGCGTGGGTCCCCGAAATCCCTTCTTTATCTGATACCGAACATGCTGGGCCCCGCTGCAGTCCAACTCTTGAACCGCAAAACATGCGCATACTATTGCTCATCGTAGTAACGTGAGCGAAATCCAAAATCCTCAAGGATATCGAATTCAAGTAATTCATAAATAAGCATTCTTTACAAGCTGAAATACATTTTCAGTCCATAATACATCAATGCTCCAAAAACATAAATACATGAGTCACTTGACTACTACTCTAGTTTAAATTACATAGTATACAAAATCTAAGTTAACACTTGATTCTCTTTCAATCCATCTCTTACTCGTTACCTGGACATGGGGAGGAAAATGGGGGTGAGCTTAAAGCTCGTGGGTAACAGGTTTATAACAAGGAATAAGCAAAACCCTTTTGAAAAGCTGTTTGTCATTACACATCTTTGAAACCTTAGAAAACCACATTTGAAAACCATAAGATATTTATTTCTCAGATTCTCGATTTGTCAAACTGTTTACAATTCAACGTAAAACCCATAGTTAGTGCATAAAACGTTCATTCTCAATTTTACAAACCCTTTTACAATTCAAACATAGATTTATAGTTCCAGATATAATCACATAACACCAATTATGCACCATTCGTAACTATGCACAGATGCAATGCACATACAATCGGTTCGAGAGGTACGAGGAAACAGAACGGACAACCCGAAGGTTATACCGTGAACAGAACGAGTCTGATTTCTCAGGATCTCGAGGCCACAAGCGGGCAGCCGGGATAAGGCTTTCGTCTACGTGCACGAGACTAACAGAACGTTCCTCTCTCGCCCAAACAAAACACATA
>JAOQMQ010000008.1:5854169-5872975 GCA_027563845.1 Erythroxylum subrotundum
TTCTACAATTCCTAACACTTGCATCTCTTGCTATGACAAGATTGATGATAAAATTTACCTGGAAATTAACCTCCCTGGATTGAATAGGTGAGGTAGCTTTCTGAAAGATATGAGAGAGATGTTTTCTTAGGTTTGTAATAACTTGAGTATAAATAATCCTGGCTTCTGTACATTCCCTAATGATATTTATGCAACCTATTACTTGTCTGAATGCAGCCAACGCGTCATTGGTGCAATCAATGGAGCTCTGGTGCTTGGAATTATCATTTCGTTCACAGGGCTTGTGGTGATTCTCTTGTTTCTCCAATTGTGTAGAACTATGATCGTATTCATCAAGATATTAAATTTCACTGATAAGCAAACTGTGGACCAGATTATTCTTGATCATATAATGTAATCAGGAATACCCTTAGGCTATTCTTCCGGTCACAATGAATGCTGAACGCAATCATAGTATGTGAAAAACAAGAGTAAAAAAAATGATCCTAGTGAATTCTCTTCACACTTTCTTTTAGAAACATCGGAAGTTGTGCAACAATACGTTGAGCCATGTTGTTCAGATTTTGTATGCAGATGTAATTTGCAGTTTCAGATAATGAAATCTTCATTCATCTAAAGAAAAATAAAAAGTATCTTAAAATTGAACAGGAAAGTATTTATTTTAGCTTTAAATTCTCAGCTTTTCTCTGGATAATGAAAATGGAAAAGGGAAATTTAAAATTGGGATAATTTTAAAAGAGTAGCTTCTTTAGCAATTCCTATCATGTCAATAACAACTTCTTCATTCTTGTTCTTTGATCTGACTCAGTGTTCTATAATGTAGTTTAGGTAATCTATTCATGAACGAAATACCAACTTTTGCTTCTTAGGTAGTGGCAAGTGGAGATCTGCATTGGGATGCTCTTCTGAAAGCGAACTTTGAAGCAGTTCCAATGAGTATACCAATACTTGCACTTTCATTCGTTTATCAGGTAACAACATGTAAGTGTAGTAATTCAATATAGAAGCAGGTGTAACAATTTAGTCTCTTCTTTTTCAGAATGTAGTGCCTGTTCTTTGCACGAATCTTGAAGGAAACCTTTCAAAAGTAAGGTGACAGTTCTTATCATCGATGCTTAATGTTAAGCCTAATAATATGCAGATGTTATCAGTTCTGTTTTCCAGCAATAGAACAATTCTTGTCACCCACTTGTCCTTGGTACATAATTTAAGAAATCCAGGAAAGATAGATCTAGGACCGGAGAGATCATTAGGCATATGGACAGATCATTACATAAATTATCTTTTGCTAGTACTGGAATCTCTAAATTGCTTTTGATAAATCATATATTACTTACAGGACAGCCATTGTTGTTGGCACTGCTATACCCCTAGGTTTGTTCCTTGTTTGGAATGCTGTCATTCTAGGATCCATCACTAGCTCTGAGATGGCAGATAAGGTTGTTGATCCACTACAACAGTTACGGTCTACCAATGCAGTTGTTGGAGTGAGTTTCCTGTTGAAGAACTCAGCTTGTAATTGTCATGTTAAAGTGAAAAGGAAATAAAGAATGTTCTCTTTTTCAATTTTGCAGCCAATAGTTGAGGTGTTCTCCCTGCTTGCAATTGCGACATCTTATATCGGATTTGTCTTAGGCCTCGCTGACTTCCTAGCTGATTGTAAGTGAAACTTTCTCATTTTCCTAACTTTCAAATAATTTCCATAAGCTTTTACGGGACTGATCCTACATTTTCAGCATTTATTTCCTGGACATGTGTTCTTGGTCAATTTTGAGAACTCAATTTCATTTGCATTCTTGTGAATCATTATGTACATTCTGCAACCAAATGTACTTAGAGCTTAGTTATTAATTAGTCAAAGAAGAAAGGGTGGTAATTTTCTATGTTTATCTTGCACCTGAGATGTGTTTGCACACACTCATTTTCAATTATTTCTTGACCTCTTCAAGTAAACAGATAGATTGTTCAACGATTGACATTGACTATACTTGTTTTTCCATTTTCAGTTTCTCTTTTTCTATCGATTGGCTTTCAAGGGTTATTGAAATTTCTAAATTTCGTATCATCTACTGATGCAGATCAACATTTTGCATGTCTTACAAGATCTTTCCTTTTCTACTTTTTTGTATTCAGTGCTGAAACTCCCAGGTGGTCAGAATAGGCCTTTGCCATACCTGTTGACTTTGTTTCCACCGTTGGTGTTATCTTTACTGGATCCTGATATATTTTTCAAGGCCCTGGATTTTGCAGGAACTTATGGAGGTATACCCTTGAACACCCCCTCACTATTAACATTTCCATCCGTGCCTGCCATGGCTGTGACGTCAATTTTATTCTGTGCATATGTTTCATGCTTTTGCTAGTATTGGTGCTCTTTGGAATCCTTCCTGCTGCAATGGCTTGGTCGGATCGGGGGGACTTGAATTCATCGCCGTCTGTGAAGCTACCTCAGCTGGTTCCAGGAGGAAGAATTACCCTGTCGTTAGTACTCGGAGGTGCTGGATTTGTAATTCTCTCAGAAATACTAGAGAACTTTAGCCATCAATAACTACATAAAATGCAAGAATCTGTGCAGCTAGTATAGCCTAAAACCTTACTTAGGAGCTTTTCTTTACTTGATAGTGAGGTTTAATTATAATGTCATTTAAGTACTTAATTAACTTATTGAAAATCATTATGAAATTAATTAAAATCAATTAATATCCAAAAATATATAAAGTAAAAAAATAAAAATCTATATTATTATTACTAACAAAAACATTTCTTTTCTAAAATCAAGATTTGAAAGTTTTTTTTAAAAGGCTACATTCTAAAAATCATGGGAAAAAGTTGACCAAATATTCCACAATCCACTTATATTTTTAGCCCTTCCTCTTAATTTTAATTTCAATCGGACCACAAATTAAACTAGTAAGACAAAAGGTTTTAGGTTTATAAGGTTCAATTGATGTTAGAACGTCATAAAATCGTTTAAAATAATATTAAAATATTATTGAAAAAAACTAATTTTATCTAACGAAAAATTTGAAGTTTAATTAAAAAATTATTAAATCAACATTAACTGATTTATTTTAATTTATAAGAAATCATCAATTTATAAAATTTCACTTATTTATTAATAAATTAATTAGTTTTTAACAAGAAAAACTATTAAAGTAAATTGTATTAAAAATTAAAATCAAATCAAAAAGTTAGATTGTGCAAAATTTTTACGGTTGAATCGGATAAAACTGGTTGAGTTTTTTAATGATTAATTAACGGATTGTACTTTGGAATTTCAGTTAAATGGAGTCTTATTAACCATATTAACTTGAGCCTATACTATTTCTTCTCTATGTGACAAAATTCAATTAAAGAATTTTCAAATGAAAATAACTAAAGTAGAGGAATTGAAATTGTGATATTCCATTCTTTTAGTTTAATGGAACTTAATAAAATACAAAGTAAAAAACAACCCATCATTATTATCATCATCATCATCGTACCTTTAAGCTTCGCAATGCAGTAGGGTCTGAAGGATCTAATAATACGCAGCTTTACTTCTATACTGTAGAGATGTTATTTTCAGTAATTCTATATGCATATGTTACAGGATAATACGGGAATAATTTCAATTTTTAGCTTCGCAATGCAGTAGAGTCTGAAGGATCTGATAATACGCAGCTTTACTTCTACATTGTAAAGAGGTTATTTTCAGTAATTCTATATGCATATGTTACCGGATAATACGGGAATAATTTGAATTTTTAAAAATGTAAGTGGTATAAGAAACAGGAAAATGCAAAATATTGAAATCTAGGGTTTTCAATAATTGGAGTCCACTATAAAAAACCGCACTTCAACTCTCTTCATTCCCTATAGCTTCTGTACACAGCCTCCTGCTCCTGTACAGTACTACTTTTGACCCACTCTCTTCTTCTTCTTCTTCTTCTTCTTTATTTGCCATCAATGGCCATCACTTTTTCAGATCTCCACACAGAGGCTGGCCTCAAATCTCTCGACGAGTTTCTCGCCGGAAAATCATATATTTCTGGGTACTTCTCTTCACTTATCTGTTTTTTGCGCGTCTTGTTTATTTGTTTGGTTCTTTTTTTCTTGTGCTAAATTCTGTTAAATTTTGGATCTTTAGGAATCAAATTACTAAGGATGATGTCAAGGTTTATTCTGCCGTTTTGGGGAAGCCTGGAACTTCCTTTCCCAATGCTTGCAAGTGGTACGAAAGTGTCTCTTCACATCTTGCCACAAGGTTCGTTTTCTTGCGTTGTCTTTTTAATTTAAACTAATGCTCTTTGTCCTTAACGATGATAAGCTGCTGTTGTTAACATTTTGATTTGCTTGCTTTTTGGTGGGTTTAGCTTCCCTGGAAAAGCTGTTGGCGTGAGGATTTGTGGCAAAGCCGCTCCAGCTGAAGCTGTTCCTGCTAAAGTGGTATGTTTCTTTCTATGAACATCTGATTGACTTTCAGTTGAAATGTTAAATGAGTAGAGAATCAAAGCCCCTGGTGCTGGGATGAAGAGTTTTGCAAGCCTTAGGATTGGATAATAAGTAATTGATAATGATGATTGATGAGTCTTTAAACATTGAGAATTAATTGAGTAGCACGCTAGATTTTCAATCTAGGATTCGTCCTTAGGTTGTAGTTTTAGCTGTTATCCTTGCTAGATGTCGTACTGTTACTGGAGTTTATTTTCTTCTTCACAATCTCAGGCTGCTCGTGCTGCCGCTGGAGATGATGATGATGACTTGGATCTGTTCGCAGATGAGACCGAGGAGGATAAAAAAGCAGCAGAGGAGAGGGAGGCAGCCAAAAAGGCATCCTCTAAGAAGAAAGAGAGTGAGTTCGTTATTAACTTAACCAATTTGTTGGAGTTCACATCTTCTGCAACATTTTCTCTCCATTTGAGTGCTGAGAAGTTTCTTGTCTGAAGCTTGAACTCATTATACTTGTAAAGACCTGCTCATCTGGTGCTACTTTTCTGAAGAAGCAGTTTATGATCATATTGTTGGATATTTATTTATTTTTCATCTTTGTAGGTGGGAAATCATCAGTTCTTATGGATATCAAGCCATGGGATGATGAAACAGACATGAAGAAATTGGAGGAGGCAGTTCGAAGCATCGAGATGCCTGGACTTCTATGGGGAGCATGTAGGATTTTATTTAGTATAGTTTTATAGGCTTTTCTGTCTACTTTTTTATTGACACCTTCTTCTCGATTGCTTTTGCTTTGTATTTGATGCAGCAAAGCTTGTTCCAGTTGGCTATGGTATTAAGAAGCTGCATATCATGCTTACTATCGTGGATGACCTTGTGTCTGTGGATGACCTCATAGAGGAGCATCTCACAGTCGAGCCATGCAGTGAACACGTCCAGAGCTGTGACATCGTCGCCTTCAACAAAATATAGACATTCTGCTCATTTTGCCTTTAAATGTTTTGCTTGTGTTTGCCAGTGGTCCTGTTTTCTAGATTTTGTGAAAGATGGAATGTCTTAAAACTTCTTGTCCTTTCGTTTAGCAGAATTACAGTTTAGAAATGCCGTTATGTTTGTCCCTTCTCTGTCAGGTGGCCTCAATGGATTCAAATTGCTTTAATCAGAAGGCATTATGCATATTTACAAAGGGCAATCTGTATTCTGAATGTGAGTTTTAGTCAACTTAACAAAAGGAATTGGATTGCTGTATTGACCATATTACTGTTCATCTTATCATTCTAAAACTTCCCCCAATTTGGTCGGGCTGGACCTTATTTTTTAAATTTTCCAATAATATTAATATAATTATATTTGTATTGTTGTTAAAATAGACAAATTAATCATATAATAATTTAGTAAGTAAATAATTTTGTTTATATTTTATATAATGTTTAATAATACATAGACGATAGGGATCTGTGTCAGTTAGAGAGGTCAGTTGTCACATTGAAACAGCCCTTTTTTCTAGTGGTACAAAACTGGTGGATATGAACTAAACTCTTTTTTTCTTATACCCAAAGTTGACAGTCCTATGACTCTGAACTAATTTTGCCCGATTAGCTTGTGTACTATGTTGTATAAACTGATCACGAAGGTTACTGCTAGTCGGTTGAAACCTTTGCTCTCTAGTTTGATGAATCCATCCCAAACTAGTTTTGTGCGTGGCCGTAATATAACGGACATCATTATTGCACAAGAGGTAATTCTAGCGTCGACTGAGCAGTAAGTATATGACAATCAAAATAGACCTCTAAAAAGCTTATGATCGACATACTTTTAAGGACATTGGTCTACCAAGTTGGTTACTTTAGCGTATTATCAACTGTATTAGCTCTCCCTCAATGAAAATCATTTGGAATGAGTCAACATTTGGAAAAGTTTAGCCTTCGCAAGGTATTCGTCAAGGAGATTCCATCTTCCCGTATCTTTTTGTATTGTGCATAGAACGACTTTCTATGGCCATCAAAGAACAAATTTGTGATAAAAATAGATCCCTTTTAAAACAAGTAGAAGAGGGTCCTTCTGTCTCATTTATTTTTTGCCAATAATCTAATCCTATCTGCAAAGGCATCCGGGATCAAATGGAGATTATTAATCATGTGTTGCAGGATTTCTGTGATAGCTCTGGCCACCTAGTAAGGAGAAAACCATGCTCTTTTGTTCTAATACCATCTCTAATAGGGAAACATGACAACTTAGTAATAGGCTGGGTTTCAAGCTTGCAAAGGATTTGGGAAGATACCTTGGCATACTACTCCTTCACACGCGGATCACCAACAGTACGTATCAACCAATTGCAGATCGTGTTCATTAGTGATTTACAAGCTGGTCGGCTCACAATCTATCCTTGGCTAGTCGCACTACTTTTGCTTAATCAGTTGGTTGATTAAATGCAGTGATGACAGTTTGTTGCATTGAATCGACACGCATTTCACATTTTGCTCCCAAATCTTATGCAACAGTAGGCTTCTTACTTAAAAAGTTCATTCAGAACCAATAACGCTACAGTAAGGTTTTTCCTTGTCATCATAAGCTAACACAACATAGGTAACGACTAGCAGCGTCTCAGGCAACAAAAATTTATAGTTATTGTATGAAGAGACGAAGCTAACATAAAAATCCTCCAGAAGATGAAAACCAATGTTTTTAAATGCTTCTTTCTTAACTATTTCTGGATTACACAACACAACGAGTATTAAGAAAATAAAAGTTATCCTAAACTTCAAGATGCCTGACCACATGGGATGAATGAAAGGACTTGATGGCGAAATAGTTGAATGGATTGTGAAAAAGGAGACATAATGCTAACTTGATGGCGAAATAGTTGAATGGATTGTGAAAAAGAAGACATAATGCTAACTAGATTGGCCATGTTTCTGGACCTATAGAATAAGAAATAAATTAAACGAACACTTGTAACATATGCATCATCTCCGCAATCTCTCCAATTCAAGCTCATTCTTAAAACTCAAAAGCAGGAACATTATCATGGTTAATATCTACCATAGAACCTACAAGACCATAGCTATATAAGAAGGCAGATGTCTACCATCGAAAGCAGATGTCTGCTAATATTAGATGGATTTAAGCTAAACATCTTTTTCCTCACAATCAACTTCTCAACTCCATAGTAAAGAAGGTCCAAACTCTTGCAATCTACAGTGCCAAATCCACTCAGCCAACACTCAGATAGTAATCAAGCCAAAAAGTATTGCAGGGAAAGGTAGATGTGGCTACCAAGAAACAAGGGTAGGAGAAAAAAAATAGATACTAGCAAGTCGAACGAAACATACAAAAGCTCAGGTTATATATGGTGTGATGCTCCACATAATTAAAATAAAACTGACGACAAGGATGACTGCAATTTTGTGGGATCTTCACACCTGGCATGGTTGCGGCTCCCCTCATCAATAGGACCAAAGATCCTTAATACAGCACTCGATGTTACAAACTTGAAATTTGAGACCAAGGCATGATTGAATTCCATCAAGATGAACTGAACATAGTACCAACTTCATACCTTAAGAGTAAGGGACCACAACTGTGCACCACATCGGTAGATGCAGGGAAATAAAGATGTCAATGCTGAAACTCCCTGCCTTGTTAAACTCAAGGTTCTCAAAGCGGCAAGAAAATTCAAGGTGCAAACAAACTCCAGACCTCAGTGTTAGATGAAAGAATACAAAAAATGAGACCAACTTCCATATAACAACTATAAACCAGAGTCTCTTTTTCTCAAGCGTTCAATCAATACCCTTTAATCATTTTGGCCCATGAGAAAGCCAGGAATCTAAAATTCAACTTTTGCTACACACAGCAGTCATTAATAAATTTGAATTTCAAACGACTCCCAACTACTTGGGGCAGATTTAAAATCAGTCATTTTAATAACTGATAACACTTGAAATCTACAGAGCTATACAAGTCTAACTCCAGCAATCCTCTAGGAGAAATTTCTATCCAGTGACAGCAAGGAAAAGTAAAAGTGATTTAAGGCAGATAATGATAACTTGATCAATGAATAGCAGCACAAGTTAATCAGCTCTTTTCAGTAGTCCGAAGTAATCATAATTAAGTAAGAAATCATGGATAATAGATAATTATAAGTACACCATCCAAACAAGCAGAAAATATGAATGATATCAAACAAATCAGGACAGAGAAGCAAGACAAAATTCTAAAACTGATTCCACATAATATGTTCTAAAAAAAATTTATTAGACAACGGAAAAAAAAAACCATCACTGAAAAACTCAGTCAAGATGATCCATAAAGTGCATGATAACCACCTTGAGAAATTTGTCTTAATCCCATGGGCGTAAGAGAAGTAGAAAAAATGAAAAAGAAGCATGAGAAGGAGTTGTAAAGTAGCAGATGAGAATAAAATCATACAGAAATATACCACTGTTCCTTAGAAATTTGTCCTATCCCCCAACACCTCTAAGAAACATATTGTAAATATGGAGTAATACATATTTGAAAACACGTGAAGGGGTAATTTAGCACTGAAATAAAACCAAATACAGGTTTCAGATTTGGTCTTTATAGCCAAAACATAAACTTTTCATTCCAAATTTAAGACTTCGTTTGCAAGAGTCCTGGAACTTCAGAAGAATCAGCAGAGCCCAAAACTAAATGATTGATGCATCTATGAAGGAATCTGCACAATGAATAGATAAATCATGAAAAGAGCTGATTTCAAAATTAAAAAGTTTAAAAGTATAAAGAAATGAAACAAAAGCTGAATGTGCATACCTTCGACAATTTGAAGGAAAAATGTTGGTTTTTGTTATCATTGTAAGCAATTAAAATAGACATTCCAGTTTCAGAAACTTAAAATTAAAGGAAAACTACATAGCCAAAACAAAAATTAAAGTAGAGCAGCATGGCAAAATGTCAAGATGCAAGCAAAGGATAGTTAATCTAACAATCAGAATGATGGGTTCCCAATAGTACCATACGCCTAGGGAAGAGATACTGAACAGAACTGCAGCAGACCACTTGTTTTCATAACAAAAGAACACAGTAACTTTGCAAACAAAATAAAGTTAAGAATTCAATGCAGTTATCTGCTTCAAACTCAAAATGCACGAGCAACAGCCTTGCATAGGAAGTTCACTTGTTCAAGAAGGCAACAATCAGATGGCATATTCGAGTCCAAGGAAAATGAAAATATGACAAAAAGCATTCCTTAAGTCTTAATCAGATTTTTTACTCTTAGTCCTAATAAAACATTAAATTATCACTTTTGCATCAGACAATGAAAAAGTACACCAAAGACCATCACTAGCACAATTGTACTGCAATGTAGCCTCTTTCAACTGCCAGGTGGAGGTCAACCATAATGGGAAATTTTCCCAGCAACTAAATGAAAGCCATTGCCACAGAGTGGCTCTCTTTTATTTTTCAATTCCTTTCTTTCCTACAGTTGTTACCGCCACATTGATAGCTTTTTCAAAAGATGAAGTAGCATTAAGATTAACAGGAAATAAAGAAAATATACTCCTCAAACATATATACCTTCAACAAATCAAAATCTTAAGAAACATAGTAGCGAAGAAACGCGCACCTAATGTCCCATATAAGGACCACCCTGCTGAGACCTGCCTGCACCGCCTTGCCCCATTTGTGGATTCATCTGAGGGTTCACATATCCGCCCTGCATTGGTGGCTGGTTTCCATAGGCAGCACCACCCTGATTCCCATATCCAACAGATGGCACTCCCTGGTTCACGGCTCCTCCTCCAAAGGCTCCGAGCAGATTCCCAATCCCCAATCCTGCTCCTTGGGTAGCTATCAGTGCAGTCAAGGCCTGTCCAAGTGCTGGGTTCAAACCCTGTGCTGCCATCCCCGGGTTGAAACCCACAGATGATCCTGAGGGTGCCATCAGATGCCCAGGGCCACCAGCAGCACTAGAGTTGAATTTCCCTTTCTTTGCCGAATGCTGGTAATGAGGCTGATGATGGTGATGCTGATGCTGATGCTGCTGCTGCTGCTGATGATGATGATGACCTCCACTACCACCAGCATTTCCATAACCCGGTTTACCATATTTCAGCCCGTCAATTGCCTTCTGGCAATGTAGAGTATACTCCTCAAATTTCTTATAAGGTTCCTCCAATGCTCTCTTTGCACTCTCCACACTCTTATACACAAAAAGAGCAAAACCCTTAGGTTTACCAGTATTCCTATCAAGACCCAATGGACCCTCCTCAATTTCCCCAAACTGCTTAAAAAACTGAAGAAGCTTCTCCGGATCAATATCAGCTGAAACATTACTCACAAAAATCTTCCTCTGGGTATACTCTGACACTCCTGGCGTTGCAGTCGTCGGAGTTGGAGGCGGTGCCGGTCCAGTAGTGGCCAATTGGCACGAAGTAAGCCTATTCCCAATCTTTTTCTGCGGCTGTTCCAAAGCCTTGCGCGCTCCAACCCTATGTTTGTACAAAATAAAAGCATATCCTTTTGATTTTCCAGAAACCCTATCGGTCACAGCCTTGCAATCCTCAATTTCCCCAAACCTCCCAAATTCAGCTTTAAGGGTTTCGGCCGTAGTGTCCCAGCCAAGGCCGTGGACAAAGATTTTGCGGTGGGCTGGGTCCGTGTCGGCAAACTCCCGGACGCAACCCATCACATCGGGATTCTTATCCACGAGTTTCCTAAGAAGACCCACGAGCTGCTCTTTTCCAAAAGGTTCAAGAAGCTTCTCCAGAGGCTCATCATCTAAAAAGTCCTCTTCTTCTTCCATCTTCTCTTCGCTTCCATTTCCTTTGTCTCCTCCCCCATTTGCTTGGGGTTCAGAACCAGATGAAATTAGGGTTTCGGGCTGTTGCTGTTCATTATGCTCTTCCTCTTCCTCTTCCTCTTGCTCGTGCTCTTCCTCTACTTCTTCCTCTTCCTCAACCTCCTCTTCAACTACAGTCTCTTCTTCTACTTCTTCTACTTGTTCTTCTTCTTCTTCTTCTTCCCCTGCAGGTGGAATTTCCTCTTCTTGTTGGGGTTGGGGATCGGGAGTTTCAGTAACAGTAGGTTCAGAAGATCGCTGCTTTCTCTTTCTGGCCATGATAAAGTTCAGAAAGAGAGACGAGAGGCGGTGATTTAGGGTTTAAAATTGGGGGAAATTGGCAGACGACGACTGAGAGAGGGTGGCGCTAGGGTTTCAAGGTTTACGTAACTAGACTCAATTGCGAAATCACCTTGGATACGGCGTTCGCCGCTATTTAATCGTAGCCGTACCTTTAATTGAAAAACAATTATTTTGAAAAATGAGCGGGCTTAAGTGTTCTAACTCTTGGGTTAGATCCAACCAACCTCATTCCAGCCTAATTAATTAGATTTAGAAGGCTTCAAGTTGATACAATCTCCAAACATATCTATAAATTTTTATTCTAAAATATAAATTTCAATTAATATTTGTTACTAAATAAACATATCTAAACATATTTTTATGAATTATTTAGTTTTGTTTTTTTATTTTTTAATTCTGATTTTTAATGTTTTTTTCCTTATTAATAAAACGTAAACTTATTAAATTATTAATTTTAACTTAACTACATTTTGTTAGTAAATACAATAAGTATTTCCTATATATATATATTAACATTTGTCAATAAATATCAACAACACATTCATCATATTTTGTGGAAAATGAAAATTCAATAAAAAGATTGCAAATGATAATATGTATTTATTGAAATAAATATAACTCAAATACATACTGATATTTCAAAATAACTTTTTAGCTTTAAATTTTGGGTCAATTGTAAAAATAATTTCAAACTATACTCAATTTTATAATATTAGTTTGAACCTTAAAAAGCTAAGCTAAAATGCTCCGATATTCGAATTTTACCAAAAATAGTTCGATATAAGAGATACGATAGATTAATATTTTTATTACATGGTTACCGCATATTGTATTTATATCACATATGAATTTTATTATTTAGTAAAATAAAAATATAACGATCATAATATTAGTCCCTGACAGCACCCAAGAGGGAGAAGATGAATTGGAAATAAGTATGAGAAAATTACTTATTATAAATTAATCAAACAATTGATAGTAACTTAAAGAGGATAAGAACGAGAGGATGCAAACTGACTTGAAATTATAATATAATTATTTCTCATGTCCACTCCTAGGATTCTTCTTGAAATTATAATATAATTCTTATTTCAAAGTGAAGAGTATCCTTTGTGCAATATTTTTTTATAAAGAGAAACCTTAATCTCTCTTGAAATATTCTAAAATATAATTTCCATGTAACACCCCACTCCCGCAGGATCCGAACCCAATATTGACGGTGATATCCGAGTACGTGCCCCGCGAGGGCGGCGTGCTACATCACTCAGTCAAAACTCAGTATAAATTTTTTTTCATCGGGGGTGGGATGTTACATTCCAACACTCCAACAAAAGATTACAACTTAAAAATATTTTCAAGTGTATTGGGCGATTCCCACGCTGGACGTATAAAACGGTAGGATTGCCGCACTCTCAGTACACTGATTAGGGAAGACTCATAGCGCAGATAGCAACGAATCCAGCTGGTCTTGGCAAGGCAACAGATAATAGTAGATTAGGGCTACCATCAGGTATATATATGAATGTATTACCAATCTTTACGTATTTATTCCTTGTAACCTACATCTCTATTATCATGTCACATATGCATGTAGATCTACTAAAAACAACCTCTATATATTGTAGGGGTAAGGCTGCGTACTATCAGGCCTCCCCAAATCCTGCTTCAATGCGCGACTCCAAGGTATGACGATGATGATGATTCACTTAATAACTCAAAATAGCTCACTCACATTAATGTAAGAAAACAAATTCAAATGAATGAATAACTTTTTGAAATGTCTCTGTCCAACTTTCAAAACTTTCTTGATGCTGAAAAATAATGAAAAATACATATTTATAATGTTTCAGACCCTTACTAATCGTTGCAACTAAGAACTAACTGTTATAAAGACTATACGCAATCCACTAGTTGAACAAATTTTTTTTTGGGTGCAGAAAAGAAGAAACAAATAAATAAGCTAATGCCATGGACCGCTCATCATTCCGAAGCAACAATCGCAATCCTGGAGGCGGATTGGCCCATAATGCTAAACGCTAACCACTCGACGATCCGATCTTAGCTAGGAAATCTGCACATTGGTTGCCTTCGCGAAAGATATGAGAAAGAGTACAAGACCAATCACGAGCAAGCAAACTACGGATGTCGCTAATGAGGCTAAAATAAGGATGATTAAGCGAACAGGAAGTATTTATCAAATGGACTGCCTCCAGTGAATCATATTCTACGAGCACTTTGCAGTGACCATGATCCCAAGCCAAATGTAGCCCATATCGGATGGCTTGCAATTCAGCATTGAGATTGGTGGCGTGGCCAATAAACCCCGTAAACCCTAGGATCCACCGGGCACGATTATCGCGTATGAGACCTCCAAGACCAGCGTCACCGGGATTACCACGGGAGCTGCCATCCACATTGATCTTCACGAACTCAAGCGGAGGGGCACACCAAGAAATCCATTTATCCTCCTTGTGGGCAGCATGGTGGAGAGAAGACGTGGAAGCCATAAGACAGTCCCGCACGAGGGTTGTGTGCCACCGAAGTTGAATAGTAGTCGAGATAGTGTTATGTTGAAACACCGTCTGGTTCCTGGCACACCAAATAATCCAGATGCCAACGAGGAACGTAAGAACACACTCAAGGGATAATGTCGGATCCAAAACATACATGTCCAGCTAGTCATCCATGTTACATTGAAAGAAGGATTCGCCAACATCAGCAAAGAGGAAGCGCCAGACTTGAGAGGCCCATATACAGTCCCGAAGAGCGTGAAGGACAGATTCTTGTCTCCTCCAACATCGGCAACACAGAGGAGAGTCGCTCATACCACGGTTATACCGCAAGAGATTAATAAGAAGGCGTTGCCATCGGACCAGCCACAGGAAGAAACGAAATTTCTCAGGGATATTAAGCTTCCAAATACGCATCCATTTCTTCATAGGATCACAAGGATAAGGCACTCTGGTGATAAATTCATAGCCTGACTTCACAGAGTAAACACCATTAGTAGTTTCGCCCCAAATAAGCACATCAGGCGCATCAAAAGAATGAGGAATGGGGATGGCGGTAATCATCTTGCCCACCTCACAAGGCAATGAAGAGCGAAGGGGGGTTAAATCCCATGAGTTGTCACTGGAAATCAGGTCCCCAACCATGAGATTATAGTCGGCCTCATGGATCCTCGAAATGTGCTGGACAAGAGGCATTGGACCCACCCACCTATCATACCAAACTGAAACATTTCAGCCATTCTCAATACGCCAACAGAAACCATCCTTTAAATAAGGAATTGCTCGATGAATAGCTTTCCAACAAAGGGACGACTGGGTAGGCAAGCGAAGGTCCAATAAGGAAGCATCACGCACGTATTTGCCAAGCAAGGCATCCACAGAAGGCTTGGGTTCCTTAATAGCAAGAGACCACACTAATTTGCCAAGCATAGCTATGTTATTATCACGAGCCATGCGAGTACCAAGACCACGCCGATGTTTCGGACTACATACAGCTTCCCAATTCAGTAAATGGATACCCTTACCATGATCCCCAGATAGCCAAAGGAAATCACGACAAGCTTTATCAATGATGGAGCAAACCCCAGATGGGACCCAGCAAGTCTGCATGGAATATAAAGGAATGGTGGAAACAGTAGATTTCACAAGAGTGAGTCGACCTGCCTTACTTAGTAATTTGGATTTCCAACCCTGCAAACGAGAATGAATTTTATCCAGTACACGTTTAAAGTCACGTTTATTATGAGTACCATGCAAAGGGACACCAAGATAAGTGCCAAGGTCCTGAGTGAAGCGGAGTTGAAGACGACGCCTTAACAGGTCTTTGTGCTCATGAGAAGCATGTGGAGAGATAAAAGACCTATATTTGGCTTCAGTAATAACCAGGCCAGAACTGGCGCAAAATTGTCTTAACGTGTTGAGAACAACACGACAATGCGGAACATCAGCCTGAGAGAATAAGAGAACATCATCTGCAAATAAAAGATGAGAGATAGCAGGACCATGATTAGAGATTTTGATCGGCTTCCACTGATTGCAGGCCACCTTAGTAGAAATGAGGAGAGACAGCTTCTCCATACATAAGACAAATAGATAAAGAGAGAGAGGGTCCCCTGGCGGGAAGACGCGACCCATTCCATAAGATTGAGAGGGGCGAATTAGTCACACAAGACATAATAAGAGAAATAATCAAAGGAGGAAAACCAAAATCAGTCAAAGTCTGCTTCAAAAAGCGCCAATCAACTCTATCATAAGCTTTAGCCAAATCAATCTTCATAGCAAGACAACCCAACTTACGCTTGGTTCTACGGATGGTATGAATCATTTCCTTAGCAAGAACAATATGGTCCGCAGCAGTTCGACCCGGAATAAAAGCTCCCTGCATTGGATTAATGATAGAATGCAAAAGAGGGCGAATTCGTTGAACAATAACCTTTGTAAGAATCTTGTTGCTGACATTACAAAGGCTAATTGGGCGGAATTGACTCAAAGAGATGGGATGGTCGTCTTTCGGAATAAGAGAGATTAAAGTATCAGTTATCTCCACTGGGCAAGAACCAGTTAAAAAGGCCTGATTAACCATTTAGAACACAGTATCACCAACAATAGGCCAAACTTTTTTGTAGAAAACTGGTTGAAATCCATCGAGGCCTGGCGCCTTATAGGAGTGCATGGAATGAATAGCAGTGAAAACCTCCTCCTTAGAAATCGGAAGTAGAAGGGTCTGACTATCCTCATGAGAGATCATCGGATGATTGGGAATCGGAGGAAACGACATAGTAATGTCAGTAGTGGAACAAAATAGATTCTTAAAAAAATGACTAACCTCGAATTGAAGGGCTTGCTCTTCCACAATCCAGCTCCCATTGGCAAGACGAAGTCTTTCAATTTTATTACGATTACGACGACAAATAGTCATAGCATGATAGAATCTGGTATTCCTATCGCCATGCTGCAGCCACTGCACCCGAGATTTTTGGTACCAAAAAACTTCCTCTTGTCGGAGAATATCATGTTCCAGCTTAGAAAGGAAAGCAGAAGACCGAAGAGACAAAAAGTTTTGAATGCCCTGTACGCGAGCAAGAATTTGCCTCTTCTGTTTAAATATATTGCCAAAAACCTCTTTATTAAACTTCAGGGCCACTTCTTCAACCTTTGCGAGAGCTTCAGCCAAGGATCGATGCCCTGATTTCCAGGCTTGATCAACAACAGAGTAGAAGTCCGCATGGAGAGTCCATGCATCCTGAAAGCGGAATGGTCTCAAGGTGGAAGAGGGAATGAGACCATGCAGCCGAAGAAGTATAAGATGGTGATCGGAGTGTGTACGAGGTAGATGGTGAACGGAGGCTTCAGGAAACTGAAGACGCCATTCAGTGTTACATAAAGCCCTGTCCAGTCGGACAAAAATAGAGAATAGGCCATTATGTTTTTGACAATATGTAAAAGGACTACCTTTAAAGCCCAAATCCAACAACCCACACCAGTCACAGTTTTGACGAAAAGTGATGGCTCTAGTCAAGGAATAAGTGCCACCTCTTTTCTCACTAGGACATGCATAATCATTAAAGTCACCAATAAGCACCCATGGGCAATGAATGAGCTTGGACAGTGATCGCCTCCCAAAAAATCACTCTCCCAGAGGCATGAGGGCTGGCATAAACGGCAGTCAAGAACCAAACATTTTGTTGGGCATCGGAAAGAATAAAGTGAAGGAATTGGCGATGCGAAACAAGAACTTGTAAATGTAGTTGGACGCCTGTCCATAAAACCAAATCCCTCCAGAGAAGCTCGTAGCATCCATACGAACAATATGATCAAAACCAAGAGTTTTAGAAACCTTGTCCGCTTTCTCACCTGAAATATGTGGCTCAACTAGGATCAGAATATCAGGCTTATGCAAGCGAATGAGCTCCTTGATGTAACTCAGGAAAGTAGGTTTAGCTGCACCACGACAGTTCCAAGCGAGTATATGCATAGTCATCATTAAGGAGATGAGTAGGTAAGAGAAAAATGACAAGCAAGCAAAAGTGCTCGGGACTACATCCATATCTCCGGATTCAGTGGAAGAGCGGATAGCATCATCAACAGTGGCCATCAAAGGCTCCGAATTAATTAAGTGCTGCGTGGCCTGCTGTAAGGTGGTGCGTTGGCCGATATCAGGAGGTTCATCACAATGGAAGACCTGCACCTGCTGTTGAGGAGTGTCATCATGGAGGATTGCTGAAGAGTGCTTGAAACTAGGGGAAGGTTGGGTATTTTGAAATTCCTGACGAAAATGGGATGCCACTATATGCACCAAGTTCTCAGCATGCAGTTGGTTGGCAGTGCAGATAGGGTCGGTATGTTTAGAGGAAGAGCCAAGCAAGGGAGCTGTTGATGGGCCACCATGAAGAGATCCAACTTGTTCAGGCCCAATTTCCTTACTCACCGAGGTATCAACTTGGTTTGCTAAGGGAAGAGATTTAGTTGGGGGCCTACTCAAGGGGCGTTGTTGTGTAGGAATAGAATCCAATTTTTGAGCAGTTTGTCTACCTCGTTTGGTCCCATTGCTAGGGCCTACCGCAAAAGTGAAACCAACCTTATCAGCAGTAGTATGTATTGCCCCCTTAGAAGCGTCCACCTCTACATCACATGTCCCATCACGTAGTGGACCAAATCAATTTGCGTCAGATCGCAGAGCTACAGGGGCAAGCTCCATTTGTGTAGCTCGAGAAGGCCGCCTGGCTCTTTTGTCAACGATCATCCAAGCCCCAAATCCCGGGTTGTGGCCACCAGTCTCAGCAGCAGGTCTTGTAGAAGAATCTAGAAGATTGACTCGAGCCTCCGCATCCATTGACTCGAGCCTCCGCATCCATTGCCATGCTATCTCCCTGGCGCAGCTCGGTTTGAGCAGGAGCCTCTGCCTCAAGTGTAAGTGGACATAGACTGTCCCGATGCCATATTTTCCACAGTGGAAACATATAGTGTGAAGACCCTCATATTCCATATAGTAAATGCGACCATCAAGCTCAATTTGGCCAACCAATGGCTTATCGAGTTCAATCTCAACACAGACGCGTGCAAAGCGACCTCGGTTAGCCAGGATAGTATTTCTTGTAAGCGATCTAGAAGGGGGGTTGAATAGATCTTTAAACTTTATCGCAAAATTCTACAAAAACACGGAATTAATACACACAAAACAATTTAATCAAATTAAATTAAGAGTATAGAGAAGAAGGGCAAACACTGTTTTTATA
>JAOQMQ010000008.1:5873075-5892611 GCA_027563845.1 Erythroxylum subrotundum
TTTCCTATAGACATAGTTCTTTGTAGTTTAAATATTGTTTTAATATATTATTAAATTATTTAAGAAAAATTACTTATAAATACGAATAAATAATTCAATTTACTAAACAAATATATAATAAAAATAATAATAAGTTTTTAAAAATAATAATTTAAAGATTTCAACTAAAGTGTAAAGAAATAAATAAAGAACTTAAATTTTGAAAAATATATTTTATTGGTAAGATTAAACAAATTTAGTATTTTTTAGGAATAAAATAGTAATTCATTTTTAACAATAATAATTTAAAATAAATTTTTAATTAAAATATAAAGGGAAACAAAAAGTATAAAATTTGAAAATATAATTTATTAGTTATATTGTGAGAGAGTTGAAAAGAAAAAAATGAATACGGGTGCATAATCGTGAAAGAACCCTTAGTCATAGGGGTACACAGATCGTGCTAGAGACGATCGTGACAGAATTCTTATTATTAATAATAATTATTATTATTATTAATTTTCTACTTACTGTTATATATTATTATTTTTATTTAATTTTTATTAATTATTATAATTATTAAATTCTTTATTATTATTAATTTCATTAATTTATTATTATTATTATTATTAAATTCCTTATTATTAATTTTCTTCTTATTATTAATAATTTTATTATTCTTATTACTATTAATTATTATTATTATGAATTTTCTACTTACCATTATTCTTACTAATATTAATTTTATTACTTTCATTAATTATTATTAATTATTAAATTCCTTACTATTATTAATTTTCATCTTATTATTGTTAATTTTATTATTTTTTATTCTTAATAACTATGAAATTCCTTACTGTTATTAATTTTCTTTTCTTTTCTCTGATTGGGAAATGGAACACCTTCAAATCTTAACAAGAAATGAATAAGTGAGGAGATTAAATGATTAACAAGCTTCACTCCATGAACTACATGCAACAAAATATAGGTCAATAATCGTTTTGCAAAACATGCTAGGAAGCTTCATTTTATCTGCTGACTACTTGTCATCAATCTTATTGCTCCAACTCTAGTCACCACCGTGCATGACTAGCATTTAATAAGTTAAATGCTAGTTTAATTAAATGCTAGTCATGAGAGTGACTAATTAGGTGACTTAATTAGTCACCCCCATGCGTGGTGGCTAATCATGGGGGTGACTTTGTCATTCACCTTTTAGCTTTCCTGTTCTCAGTACGTTATCCTTGACTGGCTCCTGACTTTAAGATGTTAGGCTTCAATCACTTATCTCTTCTGCCCCTGCTTTACAATTTATAAACTTGCGTCGATGCTTTCTTCTTATGTCTGCTAGCATTAACACTTTGGCAAACTCACTAAGGTCAGTTATGAAGGAACTGTACCTTGATGATTGCCCAAGGATTGATGCCCCGACTATATTGGCAGTACTGAAGAAGTTGAAACGTTTGGAAGTACTGTCATTGGCTAGAATCGAAGTTGTTTCTAATAAGTTTGTTTGGGTATCGATTGCTACTATGGGTCATATTACAAAAGAACTTATTCTGACAGATTGCATGTAATGCCCTTTATAGTCACCGAGTGATCCTGATAGAGAGGAAACAGCGGGAGTTGCACGATCGTGCTTAACAGAGAGGAAACAACAGGGAGTTGCACGATCGTGCACAAGCAAGCACGATCGTGACAGAGAGAAAACTTTTGATTGGTGTAAGTAAATTTCCCAAGGAACTATATTGCTACATTGTTGTAAAAGAGAAGAAAAATAACCAGAAACACCTTTCATTAAGTAAATTTCTCATAGTTCCCTCAATTACATGGCTTCGTGATATATTCATCCACAAAATATACAAATATATCTGACAAAATGTACACATTGAGCAGAGGGAAAAGGACCTGATACCAAGTCATCAACACATACTACACCTGTCTTCTACTAAGAAGACATCATAAAATCCAATATGTTCTTCCGAATATTTATTAGTGCACCAAGTAATGCCCTAACTTCATCAGGCCTACGAACAAGGAAAAGATAACTTTCATACAATTTTGATCCTTCCAGTCCCAACTCTACAAAATGATTATAAAGTTCAGAAGTGGTTTAACTAACAGTGAAGTAGATTTTATAATAGCTTCTATAACTATCTGAAGGCCATCTTTGATTACATCTTCACCATCATCTGCCCTTTTTTCCTTTTCTGTGATGTTCTTGGGTTTGCATTTTGTGGATGAGTTGGCATTCCCATTGGAGATTCAGTGCGATCACCATCTATTGTTACATTGTCTTCAAAACTTAAGTAATTGTGAATCCAAATGTCATCATTTTCATCCATGGTGTTGGAAAATCCACTATTGACAGAAATGCTGCACCTTCTTATCTCCTATCCTGTTTCAGCATGCTCGCTAATTGCTCTACCATGTCCATAAATCTCTACCATCTTCTCGTAGTTATGAAAACGCTCCTGTCTCCACTTAGCAGCTTCTAGTTTAGCTTGTTACAGAAAAAAAACTTAATGAATCATCCAAATCACAGCATATATCATATTTTCTTCCAACAAAATAATAAACAAGTTCACCTAGATCAAGGTCTCCCTCACTTCTAGCTCAGCAGTCCACATATTTGTTAACGGACTCCATGAAAATCCATTACCTCCATTTGAAAATAAATCAAAACACTTACTCCAGTTGTTCTTAATAATCTTATTTCGATTTTTTATTTTTTCCTTATCAATTCCTTTATCTGGAAATTTTTTCTTTAGTTCAGCTTCAATTGTATCAAGTGCATGCATCGAGAAAGTCCCACCAACACGATTGCCTTATTGATGCTGGTACAAGTATGCGTTAACCAAAGCATCATCCATAGCTTGATTCCAAAAGGATGATTCTCTTCGGGGATGGCATTTTGTATGTTACAAATTTAACTACAAAATCTGAAATTTATAGCAAAAGCATACACAATATTGAAGCTTCAAAATTTTCCAAATAATATAAAAGGCCAGAATAATGAATAAGCATTATAAAGACACAATTAGATGTGAAAACATTAATAGCACTAATAAATAACGTCATATTTAGATACAAGTAGCCATATATATATTTTTAAAGCAATATAGAATCATGAAAAACATAAATTAATTGTGATGTGGCAATTTTTATCCTAAAGTATAATCAACCCACATATGAGCAACCATGTTATCTCTTATAATTTCTCCACTTTGTGCATCATCTTCGTCGTCATTTTCATACCCATCTTGGTTATCATTTTCCCCTCCATCGTACTCTTCATTAGGAAATCGATCATCTAGACCTACACTAACCAAGAAATTGTGCAGAATGACAAAAAGCCATAATAATTTTTTTTTAGTCTGAATGCCATATGATGGTTCTGTGGTGGATGCTACAATTGGGAACCGTTTTCTCAACACACCAAATGCCCTTTCGATAACGTTATGCAATGATGAATGTCGATGATTAAATAATTCACGAGCATTTCGTGGAGGATTCCTTGAATATTCATTAGTGATATCGTTCCCCTCTATACGGTGTAATAAGTCCACTTCTCAACATGAATCTAGCATCAACAAGATAGTATTTTTCCTATCATGAATAAAACTATGTCAAAATGTAATTTATGACATTTATTAGTTAATAAAGTTTGAGCCCTATTTTTGCCTCGGGATTTTTAAGTGAAAACTGCCTGGTTAGTATACTTTTCATAATATGTGAATCGGATACTGCTCCTTCCCACCCAGTCAATACAAACGTAAACTTTATATCAAAAAACTAGCACACATCACATTTTGTGTTGGATAATCCTTTCTCCCAGGAAATCTAGGAGCATCTTGAGCAGGTACTTTCACACAGATATATGTACAATCAATTGCACCAACACAATCCTGACATTGAAATATATTATTCTCAAATATTATATGTGTTTAATATAATTAAGAAAAGAAAATCACCTTAAAAAATGGTTAGAATCTACTACTATTCAATATTTCTGATGGGATTTCTAATACGTTAGGTTGTCTTAGAAACATATCCTCTAGTTGTATAACTGCTTTCAAAATGCTATGAAAATGACGACTTACTGTTTCCCCAGATTGACTCCAAAAGAACGCAATCTTCAGATTGGTAACGTTATGCCCTAATATTTATAGAAACTTCGTTAGTTATTCTTCAACAATTGCATGTACAGTGGGTCGAAGCACACCTTTTTCAGCTGATAAATCACATAGTTCGACAAATGGTTTAGGCTGCATTCTAATTATATTTCTCATATTGGAATAAAATAAAATTCTTTGCATGATACTCTCCCTTGATTGCAATCACTCTGATAGTGTAAGCATTTGAAGTTTGTCGTTCACACGTCTCTTATGTAACATCCACCAATAGATCACAAGACAAGCAACATGAACAAGCACTAATTGATGTATACGAATCAATTTTCTTTTTTGATTATTCATCCGATTACCTTCACCATTCATGTATAAAAAATAAAATTAGGAGTAGTTTATATATGGTGTTATAAAAGCAACAAGAAGCAATATAAAAGGGAAGCTTTATCTAAATCATCCCCCCACTGAAATTTCAAGCAAAGTAATAGGAAAACAAAAACAAAGAAAATAGCAACGATTGAAAAACACCCCAAATTCAGACAACACAACATATAAAATGAGTGACATACGGCAAAATGAGGGAATCGCAAGAGTATACAACATCATTGACCTATATGTAAGTGCCTTTCAAATTAAATAATCGATATTTTTAGCAGCTCAACCCATAATAAATAATGTTCACTTCGGTGTAAAGTGAACAATGGGTAAACCCATATGTGTGAACCCATATGTAAAGTAAACAAAAATAGATAAGAAAACAAAAGCCATAACAAACATATCTTGTTAAAAAAAAATTCAACAAGAGGAAGACTTACCAATGACAAAGTCTTCCAGCTCCTCTTCTGCTTCCCCGCCAATAAACAACACGAGAAGAAGAAGTGGTAGAACATGGAGAACGGAAAGAGAAGTTTGGAAATGATAACCGAACCGTAGATAGATAGATGTGATAAGCTTGTGTACAGTATAAATGAGTTTGGGTACAGTTAGAAGAAATAATTGGTAAGAAAAATTATTAAGGGTACATTAGGTATTATATGTTTATTAGTTTACGTTCTATCCTAAACCCCTGAATCGAATGTTTCTTTTTTTTATTGTTTAGGATGGAATAGAATGTAATATGAAACCCTTCGTTTCTATTCCTTTCTATTCTATTCCATTATGAAACCCTAAACCAAATAATAGAAGTGTGCTACGTTCCATTTCTTTTCATCTCTAACCTCTTAACCAAACAAGGCCTAAAGGTTACATTGGGAATTTAGTGCCTTGTATGGGATTTCTCTAATACGGCAAAAGAAACAAGATTGGTGTTAGGGGAGAATAATCCTACCTAATACCATCCGCAAAATAAGGAAAGTCGAACCCAATTTCGAGAAGGAGATAGAGGAAAGGTTAAATAGTCAAAGCCTGTTAATTATATATTCTCCTTTTAAATTTTTTCTCTTGATTCCTTCGTATTTTTTGTTCTTCACTTTAATTTCTTTCGAAGTTGTTTAAGTTATATATTTTCCACTTTACTTATTTTCTTTATTTTTTGCTCAATTTATTTAATTTGCTATTTTACTTACTTTTAATATATTGTTTAATTTGATTATAATAGAGTTATTAATAACACTAAAATAAATTTATTAATCGTCGAAATTATGAGTTTATTTTTATAATATATTTAATACTTCACTTAGTTAATATTATTTTTATTATATCTTTATTTATATTTGTAACATTAATATTTTTTTATTCTATTTGTTTACTTTTTGGTTTTAAATTTTTTGTTTATCTAATTTATTTTATTTTCATTAATTTACGTGGATTATTTGGAGTAAAATTACAAATTAATTAAAGAAAAGCAAAACACGGCCATCAGCATTGAAACGACAGCGCAGCAGTCCTTGCTTCTCTCTTTCCCCGAGCAGCCCCCAAAAACCCTACACACAGAGAGATCAAAACAGCTAATCCTAATCGATACTCTTTCTTTACTTTTGTTTAGCAGCTGAAATGAGGGGCTCCACAATCCCTAGAAAGATCCCAGGCTCTAATTCCTTCATCTCCAAACACTATTGCCCTTTCTTTTCCTCTTCTTTCTCCACATCCTCCGGTCGCGGTCGCCGCGGCGGCGGCGGCGGCGGCGGCGGCGGCGGCAATAGGGACGTTGATACAGCATATCCCTTCAGCCCCGGACAATTCGATGGGCGCTCGTTAGAAAAGACTGATTTAGACGAATCTAGGCATGAGTTACCGCCGAGAGGACGTGGTCATGGCGGTGGTACACTTCTTCCGTCCGACACAATCGATGCCGCTTTCTCTTCCTTCATTTCTTCTATAAAACCAGTAGTCGGACGTGGCAGAGGATCAACCAGCGCGCCGCTTAGTCGACCCACGGAGTCAGTCCCGACGACGACGACGCAATTTAGTCAGCCTCCCGAGTCCAAGCTTACGCCCAGTGTATTGTCGAAACTACATGGCACAGGACGTGGGAGCGCCGTCAAGGAAGCGGCTGCAGAGCTGAAATCGGTCGAGGAAAATCGGCATATCAGGAAGGGCAGACCAAGGAGGTCGGCGGCTGCGGAAGGAGGTGGAGGGTCGGATCCGAAGATGAGCCGAGAAGAGGCGTTGGAGCGGGCGATGAGTATATTGTCGCGTAGTGGGGAGGACGGCGGTGGTGTTAGGGGACGTGGGAGAGGGTTGGTAGGAAGAGGGAGAGGGAGAGGAAGAGGGAGGGGGTGGAGGAGGGAGAGAGAAGAGGATTATGAAGTTGATGATGATGATAATGATGATTATGGGGGTCTTGTCTTGGGAGATAATAAGGATGGGGAGAGGTTTGCTGACAAGCTTGGAGTTGAGAATATGAACAAGTTGATTGAAGGGTTTGAAGAGATGAGTAATAGAATTCTGCCTTCGCCTATGGATGACGCTCTCTTGGATGCCCTTGATACCAATTTTAAGGTTTTTACTCTTTTTTTTTCCCCGTTCTTTTGTGTTAAAAGTTGTTTTTGTCGTTGGTGGAGCTTTTTATAGCTCAATTACGGTTATGCAATTCGCTTTCTTTTTATGTTGCGACTTTACGGTGCTTGGGATATTTACAAATATCAGTTGGTTGAAGTTCAAAAGTTGTAAGCTCTTCTAGAAATAGTTTTTATTTGTTTTTACAATTGAAATTCGTTTTTCTTGTGTTTGGTGATCTTATGTTTCTTTCTGGGCAACCTGGCTTAAAGAGCTGTTATGTATACGAAGGGTATTATATTGGTTTTCCCTGATGAATTGTCTAGTTTCATCCGTATTCAGGAAAGTTTTCATGTTACTTGGGATTTATTTATATCGCTGAGGACAACACTCTATACGATACTTTCGGAACTTCAATGAGTGCAGTTTCTGAATAAAATCTCTCTTTTTAACTGCAGATTGAATTTGAGCCAGAGTATTTAATGGGGGAATTTGATCAAAACCCAGATATTGAGGAGAAGAAAGAGATAATGCCTATTCGCGCTGTGCTGGAGAAAGTTAAACCATTCATGATGCGTTATGAAGGGATTCAAAGTCAAGGAGAATGGGAGGTAAGTCAGTTACCTTTACGACTTAAAAATGGAATTTCTAGGTACCTGAAATGTCTATTTATTTGTCCCTAAATGTTTCTTTATTTTAAATTGCTTGGTATTTTTTCCAGTAGTAGGTTCTCAGTATTTCGAATGTCTTTTTGTGTTAATGCCTATATGCTTGGCCCTTTCTGTCATCAGGAGGCTGTTGAAGAAGTAATGAAGAATGCGCCATTACTGAAGGAAATTGTGGATTACTACAGTGGACCTGATAGGATAACTGCAAAGTCACAACAAGAAGAGTTGGAAAGAGTAGCTAAAACTATTCCTGCTAGTGCACCTTCTTCCGTAAAGAAATTTACCGATCACGCAGTTCTATCTCTGCAGGTTAATTTTCTAATTTTAATTCCAGTTTATGTTTCATTTCATCCGAGTTTTCTAACAATACACATACAAAACCTGTAATAGAATGAAGGACTAATGTTTTTAGTTTTAGTGAACAGACATAACTTCTTTATAAGTATCTGAAATATATAAGATTCAATCAAAAAAAGTTGGGGTTTATAATGGACTTAGTTTTAATGAACAGACATAACTTCTTGATAACTATCTGAAATGTATAAGATTCAACCACAGAAAGGTAATGCTTAAAATGGAATTGTTGCAAATGTCCCATTTAATATGTAGAGCTTCTATACCGTATTTATGTTTAGATTTTGTAAATTTAAACATTCTTGCTATTTTATAACCTACTTTGCTTGAATTCTTTCCTTAGCGACTATATTTGGATGATTGAATGACTTTCTGCAAAACCTTGCAATGGTTTCTGGACTTGATATTTTTCTTAAAATGCCCAACCAATTTATATTAAGAAACCAAGTTTTGAGCTGTCAGACCTTGAATGCTTTAATAGCTTCATGGAACAAGCTCTTTGGTTCTGAGGGCACCTGAATTCCTTGAGTGTTGACTGTATGATTGGTGTGGATGATCAGGTAATTGGCTTTACACTTTAGTTGCTTGCCAGTTTGTATAGATTTTGTACCAAGTTCAGAGCAAATCAAGATCAAGTTTATATAGTTCAGGTGTAATGTTATAACGAGAATGTTTGTACTTCGACCATCTCCAAAGGCTGTAGCTAAAACAGTTTGCAGCCTTTCCCTGTAGCACTTTGTTATGTTTGTACTTAGACCATCTCCAAAAGCTGTAGCTAAATCAGTTTGCAGCCTTTCCCTATAGCACTATGTTTACCATTATGGAACTAGTAGTGAGCTTGAACTTTGTTTATGAAGCTTCTTAAGCTTATTACAAGCTTTATTAAATATGTGAAGTTTCAAACAGAACAAACTTTGTTTGAATGGAATGCTGCTTCAGCTTTATGTAACAATATAAATTGGTGGACTAATATGATTATGAACAGAGATATATAACACAAGTTTTATTTCTCAATGAAAGTACATTCAGAATTTATCTTTTAACTTTCCATATTGCTTAAAATTTTTTGAGAGAACTAGATAAATTTGAAGGTTAGAACAACCATCATTACATAAGTTATCATTTTCATTACGTCTTTTCGATATAAATGAGATTTAGTTACATTCTGTATATTAATAATCAACAAATCAGTATGTTATTGTATATCATTCCTTTTTATATGGGAATTATAATTTAAGTGTTGTGTTCTAAACTTAAATTGAATCCTTGACTATTGGTCTTTTTAATTTTTTTTGTTTGGAAGTTAAGTAATATATTCAATAAAAAAGGTGGAAATTATAAAGGATCCCTTTGTTTGATGTATAGATTTTTTAGTAATTTGAACTTGTACAGGAAAGTCAGAATTAACGTATGATAAGGATAAAGGCTTATTCATGTAATAGGAAAAATTTTAAATGGTTCAATGTTTAGCTTCATATAAATAAGGGTTGTTTTGTAAATGGATATTAAGGTTAAGGATTAACTTATAAATTGTAAACACTAGGTATGTAATAGGCAATCTGTGACATGTTTTAATTTATCAGTATTCTTATATTAATTATTATCCGAACTATTATTGCCATATGTTTGCATATTGTGAATGCTGATGCTATTTTCATACCAACTCCTGGCACTAATGCTGCTTTCTTGTCTGATTATCACTGAGATAGGCTTCTTTTATTTTTTATTTTTTATTTTTTTGCGTAAGATGATGACAGAGTTATGTCCTGGTCAGAGATGTTTGTATGTTCACTGTGTGCCAATAACTCGGCTTGTTGCTGGGCATCATGGTTTGGGATCATTAATATCTTTTGATTGCTCATTGTGTGGGTTAGGGAGATCATCGAAAAATGATGGAAGAATTTACCGATGAGGGTGGGATTATTTCTCCTTAGGCCTGAATCATTGCAGAACTTGAGTTTGTTCCTGTGAGATAATCACGTTATAATTTGTCTTATCAAACTTGGTAAAGATATTGCAAGGTGTGACTAAACGAGTCATTGCAGAACTTGAGTTTGTCACTGAGATAATCACGTAATAAGCTGTCTTATCAAACTTGGTAAAGATATTGCAAGGTGTGACTAAATGAATCATCGCAGAACTTGAGTTTGTCACTGTGAGATAATCACATGGTAAGTTGTCTTATCAAACTTGGTAAAGATATTGCAAGGTGTGATCAAAGTCTCCATTTTCTTGTTCAAAAAGGCAGTGGAAACTATTTGTTGTAAATGTCTATGAAAAGTTTTATTATTCACATTTTATTTTGTCTCTTTTTGTTATTTATGTTTGTTGACATGGTTTGTTGCCCTCTTGCTACCTAATTTTGAAGTAATTAATCTTCTTATCATGGATCAAAGATGTATGTTTAATTTTTATCCTTAAAATTCCCATAAGTCTCGACAATTCTATGCTTTGTTTAGTGTTCTATTGTGCTGTCTTCTTTTCTTGATTCTTTTAGTGCATGAACATAGAACTCGAAAGGGACTCTTACAAATTCTTCAATGCAGAGCAACCCTGGATGGGGATTTGACAAGAAGTGCCAATTCATGGAGAAACTAGTGAAGGAGGTTAATCAACTCTATAAATAAAGAAGAGGCTTATATTTGTAGATGGTATTTTTTTTCAGAATTTTCCATGCCTGAACCTTGACATGAGGTAATCAAATCGTATCCAGGGTTCATCATATTTGTGAAATCATATTTGTAAACTTTTTAGTTCGCACTTTAGATTTTCTCTTTGATACAGTTTTTGATGGTGCAGTCACCCTTGTAATAATGTATCTACTACCATTCATTTTATTGCAATTGTAACATCATTCAAGCTTCTATTGGACTGCAAATTATCATATCTGAAATTGATCATGTTTTTGGAAAATAGTGTCTAAAGAAATCCTTTGTTTTTATGAAGAATAGTGTCTAAAGAAATTTATGAAGGAATGCATGTGGTAAATAGATAGAAATGGTGGGCCAATTGTCCATATCTTTTCTTTCCTTTGCACCGATCAAGTAAAATCAAATCTACTGGTTTACTCATTTTGCAGTTAAGCTGTCAGACGTACAAGTAAATCTACTATGGTTTGAGCCAGTGCAAGTTGTTTAACAAATGAACCGAATTCATAGTGTATTTTAAGGAAACATACTTGATAATTCACGTTGTTTCCCGATAGTGATTATATTTGAATGTACAAGTTTAAGGAGAATTATACATACAACGTGAGCTGCTATGTGAGAATCTCTTGTCTTAGTTTGTATATTTGTACTAAAATAACTTTTGTATCATCGAACATGATTTTATTATGCTTTTTTATTTGAAAAATAAGTGATTTGTTATATGAAATTGAATTATATGCATTTAAAATTATATTATATCTTTTTATTTATGTAACATAATTTTATGTCAAAATGCTTTGTGGTTATATTTTATTCATTTGAGTCATATTTGTTTGTTTATCATCTTTAGGAAAATGGTGTTATTTATTTATCACATAATTGTTTCTACTGTAGTTCTTTAGTTATTTATTTATTTTACTTAAAATGATGTAATATTAAAATTCTTAAATCTCAACATGATGTTATTTTAGAGTTATAAATGAATGAAAAAAATTAGCATTAACAGAAATAACGAAATTTCTTAGGAAGAGAAGTTTTAATGCCAAATCCAAAACTTTCATATCCATATCAGAATTCTAAGAAATCCCATATTTACACCCACATCTATTTTCATTGTAGGCAACAGTATCTTATGTGTATTGAAATTAGTTTGAGATGGAACCACAATTTAAAAGAGTTGATTCTACCTTCACTGCATGTCTTTCCATTTACTTGTTTTGAGGAAATCCCAATCAAAAGAAGCAAAACCTTAAAGAAGTATTTTCGGACACAAACCACTATACATACGAGGAGAACTCTAATGTAATTGTTTAAAGCTTTAATTATGAAATTGAATGAAACATTTAACATATTAAATTTAAATTGGGTTTTACATGTAAAATTATCAAGTACTTTCAAAAGGTTGAATGGAACAAAAATTATAAACTTTTACGATAATGATTATGTAAATGTCACGACTCTTATGTTCATATATTAAATTTGTTACATGATAATAATATATTTGGTTCTCCTATTATATTGTATTTTTTAATTGATGGCTTATATTTAAATTGAGGAAATGTCATTGATGGCTTATATTTATGTGGATCTCATAAAGACTATAATTACTATTACCAACCATCTTTCAATAGTAAAATGGATGACATATTTTTTTTAAAAAAAATTATTAAGACTAAATAACAAGTAAAGAATAATAAACTAAAGCAATAAGTCAGAATAAGATAACTAGTTGATAATAAAGATCTAGATATAGAATCCCCCTATAACCTTTCCTAAAATAAAATATATAAAAAAGCATTAATTTGTTTTATAAATCTTTATGATAAATTTGTTTATAACTTAGAAGATTTATATGGTCTCAGTTTTAGGATTTTAAGCAACTCTCATTATTTATTTCATGATGTATATGATACAATGATTTCTCAATTCTCAATCCTAACGTATGAAATTCGAAGTTGAATCTTCTATGTTTGTTATTTCAATTCAACATAATAAGGACTCATGAATAATTCTACAAAAAAAAAAAAAACTTGGATCTTTCATTAAGTCAAAGAAACTATTCAAAATAATAAGCTTTAAGGTTCATCCTACCTGAATATATGCCAATTTAGTTTATAAAAAGACAAAGAAAACCATCAATAAAAAATAAAGAAAACAAGATAAAATATAACATTCTCATAGATCTTAAATCTTATTGCTTCTTAATTGAATCTTGATGCAATCTTGACCTTGTGTCCAAAATTGCGTCATTCTTGTCCTAAAATGCTTCTTTTAATGTACTATCTCTACAATAGCATCCTCTCGTCATCCAATCATCATCCCTTTCATTCTTTGTGTCTCTCTCCTTTTTATCTTAAGAAAACCCTAAAATTTTGACTAACATAGATCCAATATAGATCTAACATGGATCTATATTAGTCCCATATTCTTCACAACCAATAAAAACCCTAATTTACATATAGATTGTAATAGCTCGTTTTCTAGACTAATGATTAGAACCTTAGAATATTGCACATGGCCATATCATTGAGAATTCATGAGTTGCATTTCATTCACATGCATATCATTAGCATACACACATGAATTATGAATTAGTACACGTTGCAAAGATAATATATGCACTCAATTGACATATTTCGGGGTATGAAAGGTTTAAAATGATCATCATATGAATTGTGTATTATTTATGTCTTGAATTTTGGTTTGGTGGACTATAATTAGTAAACTTGGAATTTATTGTTACAATTGAAAAATTGATGAATTAAAATTTATATTTTGTCTAGGAAAAATGCCCAGTGGTAAGACAAATTGACACATAAAAAATTAGGATGACTAAGCCTATGAATTAGTGACATTTGGCATGAAAATTAAGTGACAAATGGCAGCAATGAGTGGGTGACAAATGGCCTAGCTTAATGGTGACATTTGGCAATAAACGTTAAGGACAAATGGAGAACATGCTTAGGGACATGTCATAGTAATATGGAGACACCTAGTATCCATGGTGTTAATTTTCTGTAGGAGCGATTTTAGTTCTGCTCATTTCTTCTTCTTTCTTCTTCTTACACCACCGAAACTCTCTCACCCTTACATCCCTATATTTTGTCTATGTTTGTGTCCAATTTCTACACCAATAATCCATGCTTTTACCCTTCACAAGATGGTTAAAGAATCAGATTATTGTTGTCCTTTGTTCTAGTCGAAAACCAACCTATTTTTACCTTGAATTCGTGATGATTTTTTCATGCATGGAGAACTGATTTAGCTTGATCTTTGAGCTGGAATTTGAGCTAGACAAGTAAAAGATTGGTATTTATGGCATGTTATAATAGAGAATTTATGATGATGAAATTGGGATGAATTGTATATGATATTGATGATAAATTGTGCTGGAAATTTTTGCATAAACTTGGGTACTTTTCTGTTCTGTTTTTGCATGTACGAAAACAGTAGCTTATGGGATGTTGTATGGACAATTTAAGTTTGGATTTGAAGTATAATTGATGAGGAATTCATGCTAAAGATAGGTGTTATTAAGGTGTTTTTTAATCTGGAAAATTAGAGCTGTAGTTGTGTTTGTAAAAAGTAACTGTTAATGATATAAGTGAGCAAAATTTTGTAAGCCTTAGTGTAACCACTATAAAAGTTAAATTAACCTGAAATGAAGCAATCTTAAAGGGCTATGCTACTAGATTAATTTCGACTGAGGAAGATAAATGTAGGCGGTTTGAAGACGGACTGAATATGGAGATCAGAACGAGATTGGCCATTACCAATTTAAGTAGCTTTACTAAGCTGAGAGCTACCTCAATTCGAATTAAACAGTTACTGAAAGATGGGCAAGTACAGGTAAGAGTTCAAAATGAAGAGGCAGCGTGAGTCCCAAGCTGATTCTGGCAAGAGATTTAGTAAACGTCAAAATAGATCATTTCGACCACAAACTAGATCGAGACAGTTAGGATTTAGAGCGAGAGGTGGTTTTGTTCAGGCTGGTAGTGGCGGAGGTCAAGTATCTGGTAGGAAAACAGAACAGATGACCAGTTGTGAGCATCATGGAAAGAAACATGGTGGAGAATGTTGGAGGTTAACGGAAGCTTGTTTACATTGTGACTCTCATGAGCATTAACTTAGAGATTGTCCCGCAGCCTTTGGAGCACAGTCTGGACTGAGAGGGGGATTAATGACTCAGACTACTGTCCAGTAAAGTAGAGCTAGAGGAGCGGGACAGAGAGGCAAAGGTAGAGGCATAACTAGTTTAACAGTTCCTAGTTTTAGGACTGAGGTACAGAGTAACCAGCCGTAGTCTTAGGCGAGGATCTTTGCCATCACCAAACAGGCGGCATAAAACTCCCCAGATGTTGTTGCAGGTGTGTTAAATGTCTTTCAATTTGAGGCATTTGCATTATTAGATCTAGGATCCATACATTCATTTATTTCACCACATCTAGCATCTAAACTGTATTGTGAGAGAGAGGTGACAAAATGTGGCTTAGAAGTGAGTACTCCCATAGGAAGTACTACAATGAGTGGGGAAGTATGTAAAGGGTGTATCATTCGGATTGATCAGGCAGAGTTGAAGGCCAACTTCATAGAATTACAGTTGAAGGAGATGGATCTCATATTGGGTATGGATTGTCTTACTACATATAGGGTGATAATGAATAGTTATACTAAGGAAGTGACTATTGAATTTCCTAATCAACCAAGGTTGATATTTCGAGGTGTTAGTCAAGCAGTGCTAACTAGGTTGATCTCCTCAATGAATGCTCTTAGACTGACTCGAGATAGATGTGAGGCTTACTTAGCCTATGTAATGGATACCCGAACTGAGCAGACTGTACAGGATATTCCTGTTGTTAGGGATTTCTCAGATGTGTTCCCTATTAAATTACCAGGTTTACCCCCAGAAAGAGAGACAGAGTTTATGATTGACATAGTTCCAGGTACTGCTCCTATATCGATTCCCCCGTATAAGATGACACTTGTGGAACTTAAGGAACTTAAGACTCAATTGCAGGAGTTATTGGATAAGGGTTTTATCAGACCTAGTGTGTCACCTTGGGGAGCCCCGGTTTTGTTTGTGAAGAAGAAGGATGAGACTTTGAGATTATGTATTAATTATACGTAGTTGAATCAGGTGACAGTGAAGAACAAGTATCCTTTACTGAGGATAAATGATTTTCTTGACCAGTTACAGGAAGCTCAAGTGCTTACTAAACTAGATTTGAGATCAGAGTACTATCAGTTGAAGATAGCAGAAGTTGAAGTACTTTCAATTTTTAGTGATGCCTTTTGGGTTGACAAATGCTCCGATAGCTTTTATAACACTGATGAATAAGGTGTTTCAACCTTACTTGGATCACTTTGTGAATGTGTTCATAGATGATATGTTAGTGTACTCGAAGAGCAAAGAGAAACATTATGAGCATTTGAGGTTAGTCCTATAGATAATGAGGGAGAAACAATTGTATGCCAAGTTCAGTAAGTGTGAATTTTGGCTTGATCAAATAGTATTCTTGGGTCATATAGTGTCTGGGCAGGGCATATAAATGGACCCAAAGAAAGCTGAAGTGGGAAGCCCTGAAAAAATTATCTGAGATTTGGAGTTTTCTCAAGTTACCAGGTTATTATAGAAGGTTTGTTGAGGGGCTTTCATTGATCTCATCCCCTTTGACAAAGCTTCTAAAGAAGAATGTACCTTTCAGATGGACCGATGAATGTCAAAGGAGTTTTGAGAAGTTAAAACACCGGTTGACTATAGCACCGGTGTTAACTATTCCATCTGGATCTGGATGATATGTAGTGTATAGTGATGTTTCACACTAGGGATTAGGATGTGTCTTGATGTAGTATGACAAAGTGATTGCATATGCATTAAGATAGTTGAGGTCTCATGGGTTCAACTATCCGGTTTATGATTTAGAACTTGCTGCAGTAGTGTTTGCTTTGAAGATTTGGAGACATTATTTGTATGGTGAGACAATGCAGATATTTACAAATTATAGAAGTTTGAAATATTTGTCGAGTCAGAAGGAGTTGAATATGAGACAAAGGCGGTGGATTGAATTGTTTAAAGATTATGATTGTACGATTGAATATCACCCTGGTAAAGCTAACGTTGTGGCTGATGTATTAAGAAGGAAATCCAATAGCAGTGTGGCACAAATTTAAGCATCGAGGTTACCAAACCTAGTTCAATTGAAAGAATTTAATGTTGAGTTTAATTTGGGGCAAAATGAGGCATTGATAGCTACAATGAAGCTTAAGCTGGTATTACATGAAAGGATTAGAAAAGCTCAAAGTAAGGATCCAGACTTTGTGAAGCTTAATGAGAAGTTGAAACAGGATCCGAGTTCTGAGTTTAAGTTGAAAGACATTGCATTGTGGTTGAAACAGAGATTATGTGTACCTGATGTTGATGATCCGAGAAAAGAGATTTTAGAGGAAGCACATATAGTAGCCTATGTTATGCTTCCTGGTACTATCAAAATGTATAATACGCTAAAACAACATTTTTAATGGCCAGGGATGAAGAAGCAAGTGGCGGAATATGGTGCTAAATGTTTGGCTTGTCAACAGATTAAGGCAGAGCATCAGGCTCTAGTTGGGAAGTTACAGTCATTGCCAATTCTGGAGTGGAAATGGAAGAGGATTACTATGGATTTGATTATGTGTTTGCCTAAGACTCCGAGACAACATGATGCTATATGGGTTATTATTGACAGATGATAAGCTCCGCAAGTATACGGGTTTAGTTGAAGCAATCAAGTGTCGATCCACAAGGACTAGGTCAAAGTACTAAATTTATACCTTCTAAATTTGCTAAGCAATTAAATATGAAAATTCATTTGTAAAGGAGATATCACATACACGATTAACAGAATTTAACCTAATATTCTAGGAATTTATTCCAACAAAGAATTCATGCCATCCTTATGAAATAAAATATTAATCTAAGTACATTAACTCACTCTTATCAATTAATTCTTTCGAAGTAATTGGCGTGTTGATTCCAATTTTTAAACTACTTTCCTAGAGGACCTAGACTAAAATCGAATTCAACTCAATGCACACAATGGTTAATCTCAAATACTCTTAACGAAGAATCCTATTTCTAGATGTTCTTTCAATTATGTCTAATATAGTAATTCAGACATTAAACATCACTTTTTAGTACTTACTTTAACATCTATTAACATTCAATAAGAAACCCTAGATTAGATAGATCAAATCATCATTAGATCAAAATACTATACTAAAATCAAGACAACATTGAATTTAGAAGTAAAGGCATAAGGTTTAATGCATAAATCCCAAATTGAAACAAACATCTTAGAATAAGAAAATTTACATAGTCATGACTGAATTCAACTAAAGAGTAAGGAGAAAGAACTCCAATTGATTCTTCAATCTTCCTTTTTCTCAATCTTTAAATCTCCCCCCTCTTTTAAACAAAAAACCGTTAAGTTGCCTTTTTAACTAATAGAAAAACCATCAGATCTATCGTACACGAGCCATGTGGCAATACACAGGCAGACTGTGTTCTTCTCTGGTCTGGTTGCCTTTTTGTTATTGGAAGACACAGTTAGTGTTAATTTACACGGCTTGACCGTCTACTCCTCGGATCTTCACTGAAATCTCCCTCTTACTGGCAAACTTTACACGGGTTGTGCCTCTTTACACGAGTAGACCGTGTATTCCTCTGGTTATCTTCAATTTTCTCCCATAAAATCTGCAAACACCGAAAACAAAGCAGCAGCACCAAATTTACAAAGACTAAAGGCAGTTTAACATCATTTAATACAAAAAAAACAAAGACAAAATAGAGCTAAGATATATCAAGAATAACAACTTATCAAACTCCCATATGCTAGACTTTTGCTTGTCCTTAAGCAAATCAAACTTAAATGCAAACTAAAGGGGAAAAATAGCTCAAATGTCATAAAAATTAAGATCACAAGATCAAGCAAAATAATTCGGTGCAGCACAACTTAATCAAATACTCGCTCCAAGTAATAGTTCATCACTCACTGTCTCTACCAAGCTTAGCTCAGAGATTCAATAAACCTTAATCACAATAGATATTCATTAGCATCTTCAAATCAATCGGGACTCAAAGGAGTGTAAAAAAACATTTCAAAAACAAATTAGGATCATCCCTCATCATCCTCTCTATCTCAAAAGAGTGCTTGGTGACAAAATTATTAATCAATATTATTATTCCCCAATAATACAGGCCTCAAAGGGGCACCTCATTGGGTATTTCCCAGTAGCTTGCATCTCAAAGGGGTAACTAAATGTAGCACCCCACTCCCGCAGGAACCGAACCCGATATCGTGGGTGATATCCGAGTCCGTGCCTCACGAGAGTGGTATGCTAGAGCACTCGAATACAGTCAAAAACTCAGTATAACATTTGTTATATATATATATATATAATCGTATGCGCGGAAATCAGTAGACAATTTGGGCCTGATTTTAATTTGTAAACATTTTCAGTCATAATAATACACTCAACAGTATTTAACCATTTGATGTACAAAACTCCATAACCCAATTGGGACCAACTTTATTCATAACCATTTTCAGTGAACACTTTACAATCAAGAGAATGTCAATAGCCAATTGGGGTTCACTGAAATACAAAGCACTATTTTGCAAGAATTGCGAAAATATAAATTTCAACAAGAATAGAATGCCACTAATACAAACGTGAACTGATCCTGACCTTTATTTCTGACTTATATGCAGTAGGCATACTCCCGTTTGTCTCACGGGGTATTCTTCAGAGCCTGAAAAATAGTTGCAAATTTTGGGTGAG
>JAOQMQ010000008.1:5892711-5906674 GCA_027563845.1 Erythroxylum subrotundum
TATATTAAACAATATGTAAAGCACAATATATTAATTATTATATAATTTTAAACCATATAAAACATAAATGAAAATATCTAACCAAATCTTTTATATGGATTATAACATAAGTAAAATTAATATCAAAATTAAATATTAAAACTTATAAAAAGCTAAATAATATTATATAAATCTCAAAATAAATATTTAAGTTGAGTAAATAGTTAAATACATAATAAAACAATTGCGCAAGAGATTAGAGAATATGATTTTGCAAGATAAATGTGAATATGAGTTTATGGATATTGTGAAAATTATGTGTAAAACATAAGAATAAAAGTAACTAAAAAATATACTCATTAATTGTTCTGAAAAATCTACCCGAAAAAGCTATTGAAAGATTTTTTTTTAGAAGCTCTAAATTTGAGCTTCTTAAAAAGTTATATTTTGATTGCCAAAAAAGTCATATCTATTAAAGAAATGCCTTTTTATTTTACAACCAAACACCTATTTTTTTTATAAAATACTTTTGTAGTGAAGAAAATTGATTATTATTTTGATATATAATTTTTGAGGGTTACTCTGCAGTCCTAAAATATGTGAGGAAAGAAAGTTACTCTTTCTTTTTTTTTTTTAATAATATAATTAGAATAAATAATTATCAATTATTTAAATAAAAATAACAAATTCAAAAGACTCCAAATTTAAATTAAAAAAAGAAAATTTTAAATTTTTTTTTTATGGAGCCATTAAACTATGACAATTTCTACATAAAGAGTAAATTTATCAGTAAACAATATCTTAAGAATCCAAGTTGAGTATGACATTCAACCAACTTCCATAATTTTACAATCATTGAATGTCAAACCATTCTTACTCCTTGTTTGACTTCAGCATCCAGCTATTCAACCTTTCTTTATTATATAGTTTATATTTTTTTATTAGGAAAAGTTTTACCACAGACAACAAAGAAGATCCTCACCTGTAATTTCCTGAAAAGAGAGGGACCAATGTTACTTGAGAACTTGGAACAGAATTTAGTTTCTGCACCATTTTTATCCTATATATAAATATATTGCTCCAAAGAACTCACAGTATGCAGCACATTCTCTGGTTAAATTCCAAGAAGATGGAAGAAGGCAGACCAGTATCGCTTGTATTCCACACCTTCTATTTTCTGCTTCTTTTGTCGGTTTCAGGATCAGTGAGTGCTTACAAGAACTACACAGTTGGTGACGCCTTGGGCTGGTATGACAGCACTGAGAAGTCTGGTGTGAATTATCAGAAATGGGCTGATGGCAAAAAATTCAGCTTGGGAGATTTTCTCAGTAAGTTATTGAACGTGGGTTTCTTTGTTTTCTTAAAGAATCAAGCTTTCTCTTTTTGTAAGTTATCTTTTTAGATGAACAGTTCAGATTTTCTGCAATTTTCCCTGATCTGCTGACTGAACTTCTGAGTGCATCTAGATTTAGTCTCAAACCATTTAAAGATACATCAGAAATGTGGAAGAGATACTGAATTGGCCTATAGACATATGAATTCTCTGATGTTTGGAATCTTTAGATCATATGCACCAAAATTTACAGGGGAAGAACGATTGTATAACTCATAGACCTTGTTTTCTTTTGTTCGCTCTAGATTTCAGCATATAAGTTGTTTTTTCTTTTACAAATTACATACAATTCTTCCATGATGGAACATGTGGTCTCTGCAATCATCGAATCATTTTAAAATAAAGAACTTGCATATTTAACTTTCCTAGACGTAAATGAAAATGGGTATGGATTACTATTTGCATAGGCATCTAAAGTTGAAATCTTTCTGGTGCTCTGTTTCTGTTTTAATCTTCCCCTTTTGTCATTTTTCTTAATATTGCGATTAATACCAAATTTGCAGTTATATCAGTCTCCCTCCACAAGTTGTTGGATTGTCTATAAATGGGTTCAGATAAGATAGGCTTAAGCGTTAAAAGTGTTGCGTAAGTTCCCTTCTCAAGAACAAAACTTTAGATATCCGTCTTTCCAACTAATAAATACCCCAGGAACCTGCTTTTTAAGTTCTACTAGCATATCAAAATTCAATCTAGTATGTTTTGCTTTTCCCTAGAAGCTTAGATCCTGCATAGTTGCGACACGAAAAAAACAAAGGTACAGATGTTCATAGACAGGAAGCATTTAAGAATGTGTGAACTTGGTAATGCAGAGCAGTACCTTGTAGCCCTATAAGAAATAAAGAAAATGTGTGGGTTGGAGAGGAAAAGGAAAAAAAAAAAGCATCTTGTTCTTGGAGGTTAAGGCCTAATTCTAACCTAGAACATGGCTTTCTGTGATCATTCTATGTGCAATGTGTCAATTCCTTGGGAAGAGTTTCAACCGCAAGGAACGAACTTCGCACATGGGCAGTTATGATATTTTTCTGCATCGGATAAGAGACGCAAAAGCTTACGCAGACGTTAGTGTTCACGTGCTTATGACCGAGTGCGTGACACGCTAACTTTTGTAGCATCAGCTTTTGCCTTGATTAGGACAACTTCAAACTCCAACTGTTTCTGTACTGGCACCTAATGATTTGTCTGCCTGCAGGATAAACATCTAAATTTGTCAGGGAATTGCTTTTTAAGATCAATGTTGTTTTGTTTCTTCTTGGATGAGTGCAGTTTTCAATACAAACACCAATCACTCTGTGATTCAAACATACAACTCGACAACCTACGAGCTGTGCGATTACGACAATGCACAAGACGATGATGTATATCAGTGGTCTGCAGCCGACCCATCAAACACAGCTACACAACCAATCACCGTACCAGTTCCTTTAGTCAAGGAAGGAACTATCTATTTCTTTTCCGGAGATTATGATGGTGATCAGTGCAGGAGCGGTCAGCATTTCCAAGTAAATGTGACTCACGGTCAGGGTTTGCCTGAAAGTCTCAAGAGCCCTAAAGACCAGGCTCCGGCACCGAACAGTCCGGACGTGAGTGGCGAGGATTCGGTCCCAGACACGGTTGTTCCGGCCAACTTCGATCATCCTGATCGTCAAAAGGAAGCTGATGCGGAGAAGGAATCTGGGTCTCTGTCATTACATGTCAAGTCCTTGAAATTGAGAGTATATGAGATATTGTTTTTATTGGGGTTGGTTAATTTCTTGATGTAAGTAATTAGGTGCTATACCTTTTATTTGATTGTGATTTATTCATATTTATAAATAAAGGTTTTAATTAGAACTACAATAACTACAATCAAACTCCGATTCGTATTTTTTATACAGAAATATTTGATTAAGAATAGAACAAGATAGGGATTCCTTGGTTCTTGCCGAAGAGGTTCTGGCCGAAGAGGTAATATCACTCGATCATTATCAAATCGATTGCAATCTTTTTCTGTTCGAGAGGATCCCACTAGAGCGCTTCTACTTTTAATAGATCATGAATTAGATTAAAATTATTTACAAATCTATAATAAGTGATTTCATTTTGTTATCGGATCCGGGTAAAGACTAAAGGTATTGAATAACCGATCCAACAAAACAACTCAAAAGATAAAGAAGTATCATTAATTTCTTTAGGCTTTTTCCAAGTTTGAATTAAAAATTTTACTAAAATACAAAATTTGAAAACATCGAATAATAGGCAACCTTACCCTTAATTAATAGAAAAGAAAAGTTCTTAATTAATATACATTTTAATTGATCATGTTATTAAGTGAAATAATAATAATAGAAGAAACCAAAGCCATCATAAGATGGAAGTTGAGCAAATTGTATATGGATATGCTAAACTCAGTTTCAGTCCCGACTGGATAGAGATTTGAGAGACACTAAAAACAGTTTCCCACAAGTTGATTGATCATAGTGATTGGATATTTAAGTCTTTTGTTTCCCTTGGCTTTTCTTTATCAAATGCGATTTCTGGGCATCGCTTATAGACTCCTTTCCACCGGTGTTGCTCCGATATCCTCCAATTCTCAAATTTCGTACTTTGCTCGTATTGGCCTTATTGATAGAGCTCGAAAGATTTTTGATGACTTACCCTGTAAAACCACCGTTTCTTGGAACGCGATTGTTAGTGGGTATTTCCAGAACTATCTACCCTGTGAAGCGCAGAAGCTGTTCGACAAAATGCCTGAGAGAAACCATGTTTCTTGGAATGCTTTGATAGCTGGGTATATTAAAAATGGAATGGTTTATGAAGCAAGAAAAGTGTTTGATAGAATGTCTGAGAGAAATGTAGTTTCGTGGACTGCTATGGTTAGGGGTTATGTTGAAGCTGGCATGATAAAGGAAGCGGAGTCGCTCTTTTGGCAAATGCCTGAAAAGAATGTGGTTTCTTGGACTGTGATGTTAGGCGGTTTTATTGTTGATGGCCGTATCGATGAGGCCACCAAGCTTTTTGATATGATGCCAGTGAAGGATGTTGTTACAAGGACTACTATGATCGGTGGGTTGTGTCTGGTAGGAAGGTTGAGTGAAGCTAGAATGATTTTTGATGAGATGCCAAAGAGGAATGTGATTGCTTGGACTACGATGATTAGTGGATATGCCATGAATGATAGGGTGGATATGGCTAGAAAGTTGTTTGAAGTGATGCCTGAGAAAAATGAGGTGACTTGGACGGCAATGTTGATGGGATATACTAGGAGTGGGAGGATTGAGGAAGCTGCAGAACTTTTTAAAGCAATGCCTACGAAGCCACTTCCTGCTTGTAATGAGATGATAATGGGATTTGGACAAAATGGGGAAGTAGGGAGAGCAAAGTGGGTATTTGATCAGATGAGAGAGAAGGATGATGGGACGTGGAGTGCAATGATTAAGGTTTGTGAGAGAAAAGGATTCGAGTTAGAAGCCCTTTGTTTGTTTCGTTTGATGCAAGGAGAGGGAGTAAGGGCAAATTTCCCCTCTATGATAAGTATTCTATCCGTTTGTGGTAGCTTGGCTTGTCTTGAGCATGGTAGGGAGGTTCATGCTCAACTGGTGAGATCTCAATTTGACTTCGATGTGTATGTTTCCTCAGTTCTGATCACTATGTATATAAAGTGTGGTAATCTTGAGAAGGCAAAAATTGTGTTTGATAGGTTTGCCGTGAAGGATGTTGTTATGTGGAATTCCATTATTACTGGATATGCACAGCATGGTTTAGGAGAAGAGGCTTTAAAAATTTTCTATGAGATGATCTCTTCTGGCATTGCTCCCAATGAAATTTCATTTGTTGGTGTTCTCTCAGCATGTAGTTACTCTGGGAGGGTCAAAGAAGGGCTTGAAATATTTGACTCCATGAAACCCAAGTATTTATTGGATCCTAAAACTGAACATTATGCTTGCATGGTTGATCTTCTTGGCCGAGCAGGGAGGATGGATGAGGCAATTGTTTTAATTGAAAAGATGCCCGTTGAAGCTGATGCTATTGTTTGGGGTGCTCTATTAGGTGCTTGTAGAACCCACCTGAAGTTGGATTTGGCAGAAGTTGCAGCTAAAAAACTTGTACTACTTGAGCCCAACAATGCTGGGCCTTACATCTTGCTATCAAATATTTACGCCTCACAAGGTAAATGGAGAGATGTTGCCGAGCTTAGGAAGACCATGAAGGAAAGGAATATAAGCAAATCACCTGGCTGTAGTTGGATCGAAGTAGATAAAATGGTTCATATGTTCACTGGTGGAGATAGTAGAGGCCATCCTGAGCATGTAATGATATTAAGAATGTTAGAAAAATTAGGGGGGTTGCTAAAAGAAGTCGGATATTGTCCTGATGGGAGTTTTGTGCTGCATGATGTGGATGACGAAGAGAAGGCACATAGCCTACAGTATCATAGCGAGAAATTGGCCGTGGCATATGGACTGCTGAAGCTTCCAAAAGGAATGCCCATTCGTGTCATTAAGAATCTTCGGGTTTGTGGGGATTGCCACTCTGCTATCAAGTTGATAGCTGAAGTAACCGGGAGAGAGATCATTTTGAGGGATACAAATAGATTTCATCATTTCAAAGATGGACTATGTTCGTGCAGGGACTATTGGTGATTTGGATGCACTCCATTGATGTTGCTAAGTAAAGCTGGTTTTAATGGCAAGACTGAATATAACAACATTTCTTAGATTCACTATTATTGGTGTTAGAACTACTAAGATGGCTGGATCGTTGTGCTCGTATATTTAGCTAAAGGTTCAAATGTACAGAAGAATGGCAGGAAGCATCAAATGGGAGTTCTGAAAGTTAGAATATGCTGCATAGTTCTTGCTCTTGCTAGTAACATTGACGCAGATGCTGGAATTTCACGAATGTGGAAGGTACTCTGCATTTCATTTATAAAACATTTCGTCTTTTGTTCTCAATCCATGCCTGATGGACCCTTATTGTGAAATAGAATTACACTTTTGCTTTTATGGGATATCAAGTCGCATATATGCAATGTCATAGTTCTCATTTTGAACACTCTTCAATCTTAAGGAAAGGGCCAAAAGCATAAGAGCATGGATATCGGGTTTAATTAAGTGGTGCTACACAATGAAAGCTGTTGGACCTTCAATGTGGATAAGCGTTTTGTTCAGCTCAAAAGATGACATGAGGCAAACTATTCACCTTACACTTAGCTGTCCTTCCTTCCCATCTTTCAGCCTGGATCAAATGAATGAATTAGTAGTGATATAATTTTCACATCTTTGTGGATTTTTCATTGTTAATACTTGATAGAAAGGAGCTACGAAGTCGGTTTTGTCTACTAATATAAGGAAAAATGTGTTTATGTGGGGATATGGGGCCATCCCTTAAGGCAATACATGAATATACCATAATAAATTTCGAGATAGCTCCTATTAAATTACAATGGCACGAATTCATGCACCTTACAGGATTATTACCTCTTCTTGTTAAATTGTTTTAAGGACTTCTTTTCTCGCTGTATGCAGACTGCTCTTCCTCTTAAAGGGATTACAGACGTCTTGGCAAAGCAAGGTTATGAGGTAACAAACTCTGATGATACTCGCCCACCTTTTGATAAAAATGGGATCAAGTCACTAGTTGGGCAGGCACCTCTCTTCTTGACTATAGATGAAGAGACCTAAGTGCAGTTTGCTTCTTCCTCGGTGGAGATGCTTTTGCTTCCTTACATCAGCTATTCATCGGCATCCGTCTAATCTTCATTCTGAGGAGTTTCTGAGCTTTAACATGGTTGTGAAAGTGGAAGGATGCTTGTATTGAACTCCTTTAATCAATATATCAATGTTCGTGTCAAGTGATGCTGTAATATTTCCTTGATCCTGCCTGGACTACGCATTTAAGATTCGCATTCATATTAATGAGAAAAGAGAATGACACGTTTAGGGTGTATCTAAAACTTCAAAAGGAATGAGGTTGTGAAATCTATCGAGTTTGAGAGAGTTGCTGTGGGAGATGGAGAAGTGGGCCGTCTTTTGAAGTACGTTGGCAAAGCTCACAAGAGTGGAGTTCAAGTCCCTTTGTAATTGAAAAATAGAGGTATCACACTATCACCTGTACAATTCATATGTAAGATATTGTGGTATATTACATTCACAAAAAGTACTTTACTTGAAGTTATATTCTTATTCTTTTTTCTCACTTGGACTTATTTTTTATTCTTTAATAATTAGATAAGGTTGACTTTGTTTGTTGAGTGAAAAAATACAAGAAAATGCTATTTTTATTGCTGTCTTTAACTCAACATGCTAATAATTACTTGTGGGATATGCATTTCCCAACCAAAAAGGGTACTTGAATTGGATTAGACAAACTACTTTCCAATTCCACAAATAGGTTGGTTTGGTCAAAGAATGAATGTGGAAACCAATACCCATACACCTCAACACACATATTAAACAAATGCACATAATGATAAGTAGTATCTTTAAAATATTGAAGAAAGACAATGGTTTTGAATTTATGATTTAACTAATTATTGAATGTGACATGTTATATTTTTATTGAAAATAATGAATTAAAAGGTATTAAATCCTTTTAATTGTAATTTTAGTGTTTAATTCTAACATTTTTAATTAAAAAATTGAATAGGATTTAATAGAAAATAAAAAAGTAAAATGACATTCAAGGCAGCTAATGAGATTTGACTTGGAAAAATTGAAATTTGAGGATCAATAATTCATTTGTCATCACGAGAGACGACTAAAGAATCTGGTTGACTTCCTTTTATCTCTCTATTTCTTCTTCACTTCCTTCTGTCTGTAACCCTAATCAACTTGAAGACAGGAGAGACAGACCCATCAGAAAAGCTCACACCTTTTTCTCTTCTCTCAAGAGAAAAAAAAGCTTAGGGAAGCTTTAAAATTGAAAACATGGCGTCACCGAACTGGGTATCGCCAATTTCTGCTTCTCCAACGCTAACCCTAGTACTGCTAGTACTGCTTCCTTTAGTGTATGGGAACTCTGAAGGAGACGCTCTTTACACTCTGAGGAAAAGCTTGTCTGATCCGGACAACGTGCTCCAGAGTTGGGATCCGACGCTTGTTAACCCATGTACTTGGTTCCACATCACTTGTAACCAAGATAATCGCGTTACTCGAGTGTAATCACTTATTCTTTTCTTACGCTTTTTTTTCATTTTTATTTTATATGTCTGATTTTTATCCATTTTGGTGTGTTTTCCTGTTCTTAGATCTGATCTTTTGTGAAAGATGGGTTCTTTCTTTTTTTTAGTAATTACATTTGAATAAGCAGCCTTGTAAGTTGTAACTACTATTTTTGCAATTTTCTCCTTTTTTTCTTACTCGAAAGCATTTGAAATTAGTGCTCTGTTGGTTCATTTTCAAGCTTTTTTGTCCTTTTCGTGACATAATCTCTAATATTTTTGTTGCAAATTTTGTTTCTATTTTTGTGGTTACATTCTCTTATCCTGGTGAAGTACTCATATGCACTTTGGTTTATGCTATGACATCTTTTCTACATCTCTTATGTTTGTATTGTTATTATGATATGATGATAGATTTCGTTGGTCCAATTTTCTTTTGTTTTGAGTTGATGTTGAGCCATCAAAATCAACTGTTTAAAAGCCAGTTATGTCCTTGCTGTACATTTGGCCTTTCTTGGAAGAGACAGCCAGGAATAATTGACAAAACACTTTAACGCCTACAACTATTATCTATCAACTGATAGCTTTTATTAGCTAGTAGACGTTAGCTGTGTATGGCCTTATTGCACAAGTCCAAATAGCTCAAGAACCAATGATAACCGAAGTTCCATTTTGCTAGTATTTGGATGGAAGAAGTGAAAAGGGGAAAAAATAACATTTATTTGATTTTCATTTTTTTTTTATTTCCACCCTTGTGCCATCCTCTCCTCTCAAGCTGCTTGCATGAGCATCTATGTCCTTAGATCTTTACTATTAAGAAAGATGTTTTACTTGAATTTGATTACTGTTCTGATCTTTTCCCCTGATTTCCATATCTCTATCTCTATTGCCAGTCTCTCTCCCTATAATTTGTGTCTGATTTGGTCCATATTGAAGTCTAACGATAGTTTTGAGTTTGGACCAAAACTTTTGTTGATGGATTAAAATAAAATTTGCTTCTTTGCACGGTAACTTGTAAATTTCTTATGCACTATTATAGTATTCAGCCTACTTCTTCGATTTTCAAATTTCTGTTCACTCTATTTTTTCTGCAGGGACCTGGGGAATTCTAACTTGTTTGGACACCTAGTGCCTGAACTTGGAAATTTAGAGCATTTGCAATATCTGTATGTGTCTCTTTCAATATTTTCAACCTAATAGTATGTGCAACTTATTGGGTTAATTTCTTGTGTATAGTACCTTGAATGTTGTTAATTTATAGGCTAGTAATCTTTTGATATGCACAGTGGCCACACGGATCATTTCTCTTATATGTTTTCAATTTTACAACCAAAAACATTCACCACTTTCTTATAATATTATGTTTTCTACCCCTCATCTGAGGCTTTCTTGATTCATCCTTTATGAAGGGAACTTTATAAAAACAACATTCAAGGTACTATACCCAGTGAGCTTGGAAACTTGAAGGGCCTCGTCAGTTTGGACTTGTACAACAACAATATCACGGGGCGGATTCCTCCTTCATTTGGAAAATTGAAATCCCTTGTCTTTTTGTGAGTTCAAGTAATCCTAATACTTCTATAACCTCTAGCATATTACTTCTTTTTTCTCTAAGGGTCAACAAGTTTTCTTTGCAACTTTGCTTGCTTGTCCACTAAAAGAACTGGTTCACGAAGATTAACCTTCATGGAATGGCTGGCTAGCTGGTTGATGTTCTAACACGTCTGTGGCTAAGATTGAGTTCTGAAAAATTTACATCTATCAACTTTCTTTTTGAATTTTGTGTTAAGCATACTTGTGCACTTGCTTTAATAATTAGTTCATGTTGGATTACAAGGTTTACCTTTGTAATTTTCCCCTTTTATCTTTATTACTTGGCAGACGTCTAAATGACAATCGATTGACTGGTGCAATTCCTAGAAATCTTGTTGGTATTTCGAGTCTCAAAGTTGTGTAAGTGTTCTTCCTTGAATTATTATGTTGTTCTGCTTAGGAAGCACAGATCATATTTGATTGATTTGTATATTTCTTCAGGGATGTGTCAAACAATGATTTGTGTGGGACAATACCTACCAGTGGACCTTTTGAGCACATACCTTTGAACAAGTAAGTTTTCAATTATTTGCATCATGAATTTGCCAATAAGTATATGTTCTGATTATATTGATATTTTACTGTATCTTTGTCTTAAAGGGAGGGTCCCTTTTTGTGTCTTCAATAGATTCTGTTCTATGAAGCTTATAGTTTGTGTGCAACCTCCTTAAGGTGTTTGTTGCATAGAGTTGCAGGATTGGTAGCTTTTTTACATCTTACTGCGGTTGCCAATACTGACTAAGTCCTGTATAAAAATTACTACTCGAATCCTAAATAGCTTTTAGAAGTGTTGAATATTATTTTAGGTTTTCTCTGGTCATCATTTGAAGAAAGCAAATGCCAAGTTGTGTTCTGTCTGCAAAAAATGTAACCTTTTTTGACCTGTTGAAATGCAGCTTTGAGAATAATCCTCGGCTAGAAGGTCCAGAATTGATGGGACTTGCGAGCTACGATACAAATTGCTCCTGAAACAAGAGATCAGGCTGCAAATTGCCAATTCATTGACATAGAAAAAGATTGATGTATAACTATCTGTATATTTTATGACACTGCTCTGCACTAGCATTTGTAACCTGATGATCTCCTCGTGAGATGGTCTAAGAACTTGACTCTGTACTGCTTATATTTGTAGTGAAGGGTTTATATATTCATGTGCCTACTTTCATGAATATCTGCAGCTTCTGAACTTAACCTCAACCGAAGCTTCAGTGATTAATACATATAGCACCTTTCTAGACATGCTCAGTGGTTTGGAGGTTCCAAAGGATTCAGCCAAAAATTAAGAAGTCTTAAGCCTTGAGATCAACTATCTGTTCATATTGAGACCTGGCTTACCTGTTATACCACATGCACTGGTATCTGATGTTGATCTACAGATGATTCTAGATCAAAGTGAGAAAACAAATTACAAGTCTCCACCTCCATTATGATTAAACATTCAAAAGTTAATGTGGTAAAGCTATACAAGTTAAAAAGTTTAAATGTCTGGTAGATCGAAATCGAAAGTGGACAATGCCAAGAAATCAGAAATTAATCACACCACAAAAGAAGCAGCTACGATTTGCTGGGTAATATTTAACACCAATGGCATTGCAATGTCAATGTCAAGATCACCTCCCCAAGGTGGTACTTCTAGTTATATGAGCAATTTTTTCTGTATAGAAGGGTACTCTACTAATGTGCCGCAAATGAGACGAGAAATATGCAAACCATTGGTCAAGGGAAAAATCTATATTGAAATCAAGAAGATTGCAAGGATGGCAACTTCTACACCCTCGCAAACCTAGACACAACTGCCATACAAATGAACATTGAATAAATATCATACTTCTACAAATGTCACTCATCAACACCACAGGCTGCAAGGCAGATGATTATATCAGAGTATTTTGGTGAATACATGATACTCATCTCAAGGCACACAACACAAGAGTTTACATCTACTGCCTCATTAAACCAAAGGAAGAGACCGTGTAGATCACAAAGATTTACCAAAATACACAGTGAAGGACAATGAGAATGCTCAATCAGCAATGATTTTCCTATGTACATGCCCTCCAGATAAAGCTCCCGTATCATGATCATGGTCATGAAATATAAGAGTTAAGATTCCTACCAAACATAAAACTGAACCCACTAGAAGCTTGTCATAACGCTCCACCCAATGAAATTTGAGCTGGCTGGCACCATAGAATGACAATGCCACCAGAGAGGTCATCACAGTAATGGTACTGCCAATTAAAAGAAACGTAGTGTCAAAACTTTATGATTAAGAAGCTAAAAGCGTGATGCTCGAACTTATAACAGACAGCCAGAAGGCCACATGATGGAACAACCACAAAGCCAACTCAAGAAACGCAAAAAATGGGCAAACAATAAGAATCTAGAGAAAAGATAAACAATGGTAATCCCTTACAATGTTAGGATTTTAGATAGATCTAATATTTTAAGTTAGAACGGGCTCAAAACTAAACCCTAACATTAAAAAAAAATTCACATATAATGAGGGATATTAAAGATTGATATCAAATGTCCTCAGCACCAGGATAACATCACCAATCATCATGATGCATATGGTTTGTTAATAAGCCTTTGGTTCAACTGCATTTAAGTCATTAATTTGCGGTATTGTGTTGGTTTCTTCTTACGTAGCATAAACAACAGTAATAAGTTACCTGAATAACAGAACTATGATGGCAAGTACCATCATTGACGAGGAGTTCCCAACAGCCAGAAAAACAGGAAGTGTGGTGGCACAAGGAGATAACGCCGGAACTAAGACAAGTCCAGCAACAGCCATTTTCTCCATAGGTTGGTTATGAGAATGAGAATGCCCGCCCTTTCCAGAAAGAAACAGCAACACATAACTTCCACCAAGAAAAACCAACAAAAGGGAAGCAAGTTTGTGCACTGTTTCTTCTCCAGCAATAGTGTTGGAAATGGTTACTGCTGTTATACCCAGAAGCGAAGTGGATATTACGTGCAAAACTCCCCCAAATGCAGCTGCATGACGGCATCAATAATAAGTGGTAGTCCTTTGAAATTCAAAATTCACCCTTCAATTACAGTTGCCCCGTACAATTTAATCCATAAACAAAATGAATCCTGATATTTTTTTTCCTATCTTGATCCTATTTCAACCCTGAATTAAAATTGTAGAGGAATGCAGACAAAAATAAATCAAACCACTTGAGTCCGAAAAAAGATCTGAAAGAGAAGGAACGTACTAACAAGGAGAGTGCGAGAGAGATTCCATTTCTGGGCACGGCCGACGATGGAAAAGGGAAGCCAGTGAGTGGGAATAAAGGAATGCAGAAGCGAAACGGTGGCGATTCCGCCGATCGTGGACAGATCTTCGGCGCTGAAACTCTCCATCACCACGGACGCGCCGATGTCAAATCGATTGGACAACTAACTAGTAAATCCCGTTATCTATGAAACAAACACGCAACAGAAAAAGCAAACTTCAAATCACGAAACAATCCATCTAGAATGTTATATCCAAACCAAGCATAATCATGTCTTCAACACTGTTGTAATTATGTTTTATTTATGATCAAGAGAAGCTAAGTTAGAGACAGTTCCAACTTCCAAGTACTCAAATCAATAAACAGAAAGCCCTACTGTAAAGTTGGACCTGAAGGCCCATAATAATGTGTTAGAAAATTGTGAAAATTCTAAGCCCATCTACTCTTTCCTACAGGCCGAGCGCTCATTTGCGATCTCAATCTTCCAGTCACCCTAGACCGCACATTTTGAAACTAAGAAAAAAATCAGTATGCATGGGTGTCTTTAAGGCATGAGAATTTCGAAAATTTTGATTAGATTTGAGAGAAGTTTTGATGGTTATAGTTTAGAAA
>JAOQMQ010000008.1:5917977-5931744 GCA_027563845.1 Erythroxylum subrotundum
TTGAGAAAATCCTCTGTTGAGGTTAGTACGAGGCGGTCGTACTATTAGGTGTGAATTCTTTCACGGGAAGTGAGGTTGAGGGATAGTGTCAAGAGTTGAGTGGTGTCGGCTCAGTAAAGCCTTGGATAAATATATTGTATTTTCGTGAAAGTGATTAAGCTGGGTGAGGGCCCCACAGACGTAGGCAAGGTGTGCGCCGAACTGCGTTATCAAATTTCTGGTATTGATTTATTTTGGTTCATTTAATTTTTCTGATTTTTGTTTGCCAGAAACGAATTGAAAATTTCGCGAAATTAACCTCCTTCGATTTTTCATAAGTAATTAAAGAGATATAAACGAATTTTGAGGTCAAGAGATGGACATTTGGCATTTGGCATTCGTACGAAGAGCAAGAGGCATAAGCAACAAAAACACACAAACACATGCAATCACAGAAGTTTGGCTGACTCTTAACCTTCTTTGTCTCTCGCACTCGGTTTCTCATATGTATGACATCAACTCGTGTACTCTGCCTTTACTCGTTCTTCCCATTTTCTCTATTCAACACTCTCGCATCTCATCTACATATTTATAATATATATATTTCACGTCCCCTTGTCTACGAATCTTACATATTTAACTTCACGTCTCTTTGTTGTTCTATGATTAACGTTGTATACTTCTCCTTCCTTTTGGTTTCTCAATTCATCAATCCCACCTTCTTCTGCTATAATTCTCCTGACAGAAGAAAAGGTACCTCTTTGTTTGGAAACGGAGTTCTCGTTGAAGGCAAACTAGCTTAGACCTGGCTGATTCCGGTACGTACACAACTGTGTTCTTGAGTTTTATCTTTAGCTTGTTTCTGGTATGTTACGTACAACTGATCTTCTCTCCAAACTTCCGGTCATTGTTTTGATGAATTCTGAATGATGGATTTGAGAGTTGAATCTGATCAAACTTCATTGAATAGTAGCTTTTGATAAAACTAAAGATTAGTATTAGAGATTAATGTACTAATTGCAGGTTCATAATCAAATGTGGTTATAAATTCTGAAAGACTTGCATATCAGTTCTTAGTCTTTGCTCTTTGCCTTGGAACAACAAAGTTTAGGATCATCAAAACATGTTCCTCTTGTTGTCTTAATTCTGCTTATAACTTGGGTTAAACAATCCCTCCTGTTTTGGAATCTTTTAGTGACAAAAAGGCTATAACTTAGGATTAGGTAATAATGTAATCAGCAATCCCTATTTTACTCTTTATTTTATTTTATTACTATTTTTGTCTTTCGCTTTGATTCTCATTTGTACTGTTTCGTTTTCTTACTACAGACAAATCGTTTTCACTGGTAACTGTTACTGAGTCATGAGATCACCGCCGTTTTCACCACCCACCGACCGCATCCCTCCGCGGACCGATTCATTCTCAACAACGACAAGTTCTGACCACAGAACCACCACGATTTCCCTGCCGTCGTCTTCGCCGGACCACCCACTCTATACAGCAAAACCCGCCGCACCTTCGTTGCCGGGCAAAGCGGGTCCGCCGCCAGGAACCTACGTCATCCAGATCCCAAAGGAACAAATCTACCGCATCCCGCCTCCGGAAAACGCCAAACGCTTTGATTACCTCTCTCGCAGGAAAGCCCCCAGAAGCAAGTGTTGTATCTACTTCTGCTGGTTCCTCTCGGCCGTCGCCCTCCTCTTCCTTCTCGCCGGCATTACTGCCGCCATCCTCTACCTCGTTTTCCAGCCCAAATCGCCGAAATACTCTGTGCAGTCCTTCTCAGTTAAAGGTTTCAACCTTTCGTCGTCGTCGGCGATGATCTCGCCGGAATTCGACGTCACAATTAGAGCAGACAACCCCAACAAGCGGATCGGAATATATTATCTAACTGGAAGCTACGGGGACGTCTATTATAACGACGTTAGGCTGGCTACCGGTTCTCTACCGGCATTTTATCAAGGGAAGAAAAACGTCACGGCGTTATCGACGGCGTTAAGAGGGTCAGGGATTAAATTAACGAGCGAGACGCACAAGGCCTTGGCTAATGGGGTAAAAAAAGGAGCGGTGCCGTTAAGGCTGTACCTGAGAGCGCCGGTGAAAATGAAAGTTGGCGCCGTTAGAACTTGGTCAATTACCGTGAAGGTCAACTGTGAAGTTACCGTTAACAACATGACAGTGCACTCAAAGATTGTGTCTGAAAATTGTGATTACGACGTGGACATGTAGAGAGAGAAATGAAGACTTCTTATTATCATTGTTATTTTTCGTTTTGGGCATAAAAGAGTTAGTCAAAAGGGGGTATTTTTTTTAATATTTCCTAATTTAACTCTGGACATGGAGAAAAGGTCCAGGGGACTCTGCTTAGCAAACAGTGGATTACATTAGCGATTATTAATAGGTGATTCTATCAGTAGATTTGACCAATAGATAATATCATCTATTTATTAAAGATGTTCGGTAAAATTAGCTTTATTATTAACTGTTGATGTGTAAAATAACTTATAAGGGCATGATTAAAAAAAATTATAAGAGAATGAATATTATATTTTTTAGTATTTCGTTTAATATTCTTATAAGAATTTAAATTTAGATATTTAATTTTACAAAAATTAAGTTTATAACTTTAATAATAATAATAATAATAATCCAACGTTAAATTCTCTATTAATATGAATGATGCAGCGAGCTTCATTATATTAGTATTTTTCATATAATATGTATGAATTTTATTATTTAATAAATTAAAAATATCTATAACTATAATATGATACAAATACGATATATAGTAGTTATATACTAAAAATATTAATTTGATGTAATTCTTTATGTTCAAAAACTTAATATTATGGTATTTTTAAATATAAACTAATATTATAAAATTAAATAAATATTAAAAAAATTAATTAACCCCTTTATTATATTTTTCTAAATTTTACAATATAATTGTACGATAAAAAAAACCAACTTTGAAAACACACAGAGCAAAAGAAGAGAGTAAAGTGGAGGGCAATACTGTCATTAGGCAAACAGCTAACTCCAAAAGCTCCTCTTATGAAGCTTTTAGAAATCAACTTATCGGGGTTAAATAAGCTAACCAATAAATCATTCATTAAACATATCAATAGTTTTTTTAAGATTGTCAAAAAAAACTAACTTTTAATCGACAAGTTAAAAAACGGGTGATATTCATTGACTTATTTACAATCACACAACATAAGTTGCATAACCCAACAAGTTCCTTCAATTAGGAACATTTGATACTACTAAAATCACAAAAAGCCTCACAGATCAACGCCTTGTAATCCTGCACGGAACAGGGTTAGCTCTAGATGGAGACAAGAAAGAACCCTTCAACACTTGGAAAAAAGAAGTGTAGCTTATGACTCAGAATAAGTCATACAGTGGCTTTAGAACATACAGGATGATGTTGTATTGAAGAAGGGAAGAAGACAAAATCTTGGGAGGATAAAGAAAGTCACTTGGAGGTTGAACTCTTCATCTTCTAATGCCACAACTTGGACTAGTTCAAGAATTGGTGGAGTGTGCTCTTCGGTCTTGACAATTCTTACCGTATTAGTTATTCTGTCAATTGTTTGTTTTGATAGAATACGGAGAACATAGATAATGTAATAATTAATCACTTAAAGAAATTGGACAACATTGAAGTTGAACAGGTATTTATTAAAAAGAAGTGGTTAGGCATACAAAGTTGATTCAGTATTTTTATTATATCAATCCAACATGAAAATTGCCCAACACCAAACATGGATAGCAAATTGATGAACACCAATACCATATCGGTGTATTGTATCCCTTGTTGTAAAAATCGACCGGATTAGAGCAAGTTCGTAATTAAATAAGACCGAAGGAATAGTAATGAACACATAGATTTTACGTAAAAAACTCCTAAATTAGGGTAAAAGTTACGGATAAGGATAGAAGAATTTTACTACTAAAAAAACTGAAGAATTATAAAGAAAAATTAGACCAAAAAATAAACAAAATATTTTTATCTCTCTTTCTCCTTCTTTTTTCTCTAAAAACTACGGATAAAGATAGAAGAATTTTACTACTGAAAAAAACTGAAAATTTATAAAGAAAAATTAGACCAAAAAATAAACAAAATATTTTTATCTCTCTTTCTCCTCCTTTTCTCTCTCATCTCAAGTCTATCTTCTTCCTGTTATGAATTTCTTCATGCTACTCTTGCTTTTTATAGGCAGGAGTGCCTTTGGCTTCACTAGGCATGCCTTTGACTTTACCAGGCAGGCAGGCATGATAGGCACCGATCTATTATCGGACTATTTACGCTAAGATTTTAAGCGGTTTAATCGATGTTTTTGTTTATTGTTTTGAAACCAATGATTAAAGGCATAAGAAATTGTTTGGAGAAAACTCTCACACCGCAGTGTGATTTTGGCGTTCTGGCCCTTTCCTCCAAGGATGATAGTCAATGACCTCAAAACACTCTGAAACTTTGTAGCTAATCTTGTTGTAGTACGTCATTGCCTCCCTTTCTATTGTGATTGTCCAACCTGAAGAACAAACTCTGGTTTGGTCACAGGGTATGGCCACTGCCTCGACATGTTCTTCTTGGGCTCGAATAATGAACTTGTGGCGTTCTTCTCTAGTAATCAAGGCTTGCCTTGCTGACAATAAACAGAAGATCCATGCTTAATATCTGAGATCGAACAGTTTCAAAAATTGCATCATCCCACCCAATAAGAAATTGGTGCAACTTCTCCTCTTCCCCCTGGTGAAGGAATTTCTTTGTGTAACTCATCTCACACTCCCTTCAATTTTGTATAAGAATCCATCATGATCGTGCCTTGCTATTAGAGCCAAGCGACCTCCCCCCTTCAACTGCGGGGCATTCCTAATCCAAAAACGATCTTGTAAATCATCCTAAACCACCTCGACAGTCTCCTTATAAGCAACACTAGGCTGGATGGATTTCTCGATCAAGTTAAAAATCCATGATATCAACATGGAGTTGCAGGTTTCCCAGCAACTCGCTTCAGGCAAATTTATGCATCTACAAAGGGTATATATATAACTAACACTACTCCTAAATAAGGTAAAACACTAATTCTTAATTAAGACATATTAACTCAGATTAAAAGACAAGCTTAGCAACTATGTTTAAACATACCAAAGGATTTGTATATTTGACACAGAATCAGATTTCATGCACACCAAAATGAAGTAGTTGCACAGCTTTGGCTGGAAGTATTAACAAGCATTTGATCCGCCACCGGCATGCACCGCAAAACGTGGACGACCGACTGCAAAGATGAACAACTTGAAGTATGCATATATAGGAATGCAGGGAACAAATATTGCGGCGATAGTCGGTCAAACATGTAAGCATGAGGGTTGGAATTTATCCAGTGTCCTATGTATATTATGTAAAGGTGAAAAAGGAAACATTTTTTAGCTGAAGGAATCTATACATTTCCTGTGGCATCCAAAAAAAAAAAAGAAGCAGCTTTTTTGAGCTACAAACAACACCCAACAAACGACTTTTTTGTCACACTTATCTTCTTCTTTATTTCTGTTTTTCAGCCACCTGCCAACACCCTTTTATTCCTCCCTTCATGTACAAATGCTGCATACAATTTTACAGTAAATAAGTAACAGCGGAATGAAACTCCCACTCTGCTCCATAACCAAATCCTTCTTCCAGCTAGACTGAGAATGATTGCGACTTCAGTTGTTCATGATAATTCTTAACATCTTGGATCTCCTTTTGAAGTTCTGCATACATTTTCACAGAGGAATCTGCAAAGTTGTTCAACTGACCAAGAAATCCCTCCAAGCTTGAACGAAAATGCTCAAAACCTGAAATAAAGTTCTCTGTAGTTTCATATCTCAACAAGTTAACGGCTGAATCACCGCCATTCTCTGCTTTTGATATTGTTGGATCTGCAGTCTTTCCTTGATTCTTTTCTTGGCATGGTAGGAAGCGAGTGATTTCGGCTACTAAATCTTGTACAGAATATGTAACTTCCTTCATAGGCAGTGCATCAAGTTTGTCCAACCATGCACCACAAGTGACATACATTGGAGGACCACTTTGTCTCAAAGTCAATGAAGGGGCTGGTTGCCTCCTTTTCCTTTTTGAAGGTTTTTCTGGAAGAAGGACACATTTGAAAAGCCAATTATTTATGGCCTGCAGATAGGATTTCTGAGCACCAATCCACTTTGTAAAACTCAAAGATAATGCAGTAAGTTCGTTTTCAAGATTGATGGTAATCTGCCGATGTGACTCTGCATGTATTGAGATTTTTTCATGTCCAGTACCCTCTACAGTTTTTATGATATTCAACTGGAGCTTGTGGCATTCAAACATCACTTCCCACATCCAACTGAGACTGCAATTGCCATAAAGTTCAAAATTGGATGAATTCTTCAAGTTACTACTGACAATCACTCAATCTTACATCTAAAGCCACGTGCAAAAAGATAAAAATGGAAGCATAGAGATCCAAAGGCATCTTTTAACATAACAGGATCAGGACATCTACTCAAGGCTCTCACATGATACATTAAATCAATCACATTCATCAAAACCGTTAAATGAACTGCAGTAAAATTTTGTAGTCAGATGCAACTTGACAGAGCAGATACTGATTAATCTTTAATATGACGTGGAAATAAAATCATCTCTACAGCTAAAGAGTAGGATTCAGAAACCATATGTCTTGCATAGAACCTGAATGTATCATTCACTTCAATCAATGTTACACCATGTCTTTCTTCACGCTTTCTAGTTATTTCAGTACTGAAGGAGGGTACTGAAGGAGGGAGAGATGAGGTGATGGATGTCCAACAACTAGAGAAGCTGAAACAGTATTCATGCTAAAAACTTGTATAATAACACGAGGCAACCAGATGTGACTGAGGCTCTACAGCGAAGTAAACAACATAACCTGGAAATCATATCTCTGAATCCAGCAGAATGCAATTCATCACAGGACAAATGAGGTGACAACAAGAACCGATCTTCAGATTGTCTAGATTTCAACAAGAAACTATCCAGATGTAATATTAGTTAAATGCCTAACTCATGCTACAAGACAGAAATAGAAAGACTTGGAGAATTGTCTTTACAGTTTAGCTGGCACCAGCACAGAATCCTTACCAAGTTCAAACTTACCCAATCAATCAGTTCTATAGATATATTTAACAAATCACACTGTTTAATAGAAATACCATCGTGTGTTACATTAGCAGTACAGAATATACCATGTGGTTCAACATCCTTGTTGGAGGAATTGGGACCTGCTCTCATATACAATCATCTGAGATGTAAATTCCATAAACCAAGGTGATGAACCTAAAAGAAACAATTTGAAACCTAAAAGCCACTGCCGACTCACTCCACCACACTTAGATAACTGACCTCAAATTGGCATTTGTGGAGAGACTTAGTGCAAGTATGAAACCGAAAGTTCAATAGTATTTTGAATCTATTTCTTCCAGGTTATTACGTGTATCATTTCAGCACAAGGACACATGGATGTTCTAATCTACCATCACCTAAATAAACTTCTAAAAGAGTGACAATCATGATCATGAAGCCCTGACATTCAAGAACTAGGAATCTAGCTATAATTAAGGTCATATTATTAACAAAACTCCTCTGGCTGGCAGGCCAAATAATTTAATAAACATGTTACTCATTAGTCAATCAATCTACTCATATTGCCTTGTTAAAAATGTGCGCTTCATCGCATGCATGAATATGATACTCAGCCTTTAGTTCCACGGAAGGTTATGGTCCTGATAGGCCAACATAAAAGGATTCAGAATCTTGTTGCATAGTGTTTGTCTCAAAATATTGTTAAACTACAGAATTGATGAAAAGAAATGAAGAAACTCGTACCCTCCAATTAACTCCTCAAGTTGCGGCTGGAGCTCATTGTCACGTAATTCTTCAATCAGCTGTGATATGGAATCAATTCTGTGAATTGCAACTCTAATCCTAGAGTGCAGGTCTTTCACTATAGCACGAGTTTTATCAATCTTTGGTTCTCTTTCCCCCTTTGATTCCAGTTGTCTTAGATATTTACGCTTTCTTTCATAATGGCTCCTGACCACCTGGCTGGCCTGAAGTATGATATCATCAAATCTTCAGAAGATAATGACAAAATACATCTGAGGAAACATGCACTTGGCTTTTGAATTCAAATTGGAAGCTTAGCAATCTTAGAACTTAACTATATAACATGGAAACCAATTTACAAGCAACTGAACTGCTCTCCCTATTTTCAGAATGGATGAAAAAAGAGGAAGAGACTAAATATATGTGAACGTAGGAAATATGTGCACAGTATTAAAGTAAGCCTCCTTCCATCTGGAAGGTAGTTAGTTCTCATCCGGTTATTTTTAATATATTTTAATCATAGGAATTGAGATGCCAAAGTCCTTGACCCTGGAAGCCTCTAGAGGAAGCAGGAAAATCCTCACTCACTTCTGAGCATTAAGTCCAGACATTGTTATAAATGAGAAAGAACTCATACTAGAGCAAACTAGTCGATTCATCCCTAACAAAAGAGTTGGGCTATCAACAAAGAACATATGTGGCCTTATCACCTTCCTACCATCTCATCTGGCCAAAGCACCAACATGTTGCTGGCAACCCTCACCCATTCCCCAACTCCCCAAGTCTTCCAAGATAAATTATAATGAATTTCAGGCGATTATATTATAAAAATGGATAAAACAAGAAAAAAAAAGCAATCATGGAAAACTAATATATTAAGAATCCAACATACCTTCACTTCATCATAAAGTTTTTTCTCCCAGGCATAAAGCCTTTCCAGGGTTGAAGCATGACTCCCAGATATCATGCAATAGTTTTCAGAAGGATTGCCAATGGGATCCTCTGTATCATCCTTAACATTTGGGCCAACAAGATTCCTTGATGAAGATGATCGTAAAGATGTTGTCCTGTGCCAAGTTAAGTACTTCACAGCAGTTTGGACAGGTTCTACGAAAAAATAAACAGATTTAGACAATTCGGGCCCCAAAATTGAGAAGTAAGCGGAGGAGTTGAGGCAAAGACAGAATGCAAATTGTTCCTTTCACCAAGGTTGTGCTTTCTACTTTTCTAAAATATCCAAACTTTGCAGATTCCTAACAACCTAAATTCAAGACATAAATGTAATAAGATTATTATCTTTTTTCTTGGTGATATATGCTTTGTTGCTTTGAATACCACTACTTTAACTTCACAGGTTCCTAGCAACCTTTTCTGAGAATCATTTTTCAATTGAAGTCCCATTCTTCAACCACTTCCCAGTCACTGTTACCTGTTGGTATCAGCTTGAATCATTCTTTTTGTGTTCATTTGTCAACTTAAATTGCGCGCTAGAGTCCATCATATCATAACCCCTAAGCCCCCCAAATCCATCATATCGTACTCCCACAGCCCCCAAAGTTTGCTAGACAATGGTAAGCAGAATTTATTTTTGATGATAACTTGAAAATCTAGTTGGCGTATTAGTTATGGGAGCAAACTTTTTACTGGAAAACTGTACAGGTATAAATTTAGCAAAGGTAATCTCTTCTTATCTTTTCTACTTTGTTAGGTGGCAGAGATGGTCACAGGCCTCTCCATCAAGTAGAATATTCTTCTTTTTGCATAGGAACACCATGAATGAATTCTTTGTAATGGTGTTATTTTGCAAATGTTTAGACAGATGCTCACTTTATTTTGGGGTGAGGTTGGGGATGCTGGTTTCCGTTGTATTTTATCTAGTTTAATCAATCTCATGAAATTACAAAGCATGAATTACATAGAAACCAAAATTCCTCACATTTCATCGAAGTGTATTTTGTAACGCCAAAGTCACAAAGAAAGTGCCAATTAAAATTCATGAAAGTCATCACAGATTTTAACAAATATTCTAATGATAAACTAACATAGTTATTCAGAAAAAATGAAAAATGTTGAGATTTTCATTCCCTCACAAGACTGGTATTTCAAGATAACAAGGTATCAAAATGGGAGAGTGAAGAATAAAACTAAATAAGAGATGTTGTCAACTCATTTCACCACACTTATATATAGAAATTAGACATCAATGAAACCAAGGGCTGATCTATACCCACTCTGTTATAAAAATTTCAAAAACTATTTCAATGGATCACATATTAGATACCCATAATTTACATGCCGTATTCATTATCATATTTTAGCTGTTTCTGAAATCTGGAAATTACAAGATAAATTAGAGACATATCTGCACCTTTGACATTAGTACTAACACAAAACGTGAAAGACATAAGGATAGATACCTTCTTGAACATAGCTCCAATCTTCCCCACATGAGAAACAAGACTTGACAAATGCAAATGTTACAGATCCGTCTGCCCACGAGAAAGGAAAAACCAGTCGCAGTCATTCAACAAATTCAAATAATGGAAATTAACTACCTAATAATGGCCTTAAGATTGAAACCAAAATGTTCTTTCTAATTGCCCAAAAATCAAGTTCCTTAATCAATTACATTTCAGTGTTGTCTATGATCATGTGTTAGTGATCTCAGGTAGCAAGTTAAATGACCTCAAAATCAAGAAATTAGAAGGTAGATAATGAACTACAACTACTACCATATGAGAAGATATCAAAAGACGTAATGTTGAGAGTTTGAAAAGAAAAATCAAAATGCCAATCATCCTTAGAGTAGTTATCTAGGGGACAAAGGCCATACTTTCTTTTGCCATAACTATTGGTCTAAAATGCAATTTATTTGCTTCAAGCATCCTTGGAACGTCATTTCCAGCATCCGAAGCTTTAATAAAGAGATATTCAATATCTTTTATGCTTGAAAAGAAGTCTTTGGGAATCGTATTATTTTCATTCCGTACTTCTTTAGCATCTTTTTTCCCGGAATTGACTGAAATAGCAACTGCTGAGGATGGGGTTCCCAATGGTGACAATTCAGGTGTGTTGTGTTTTTCCCCATTCAATAGCTCACTTTCTGAAGCTACATTTCCAGCAGAGGGCATTGTAAGTGAAGTATTTGGTGTAGCTTGATCATGTACCCTATTAAAATTTTCAAAACTTCTAACCAATGTATCAGTGGTAGGGTCATCAAATTCATCTTCTGTGTCATCAGATTCCTCCCGTTCTTGATATGATGGTTTATCTTCTTCGTCTTCCAGATCAGGAATTCCCTCCTCTTTCCTAAGCCTTCTCAAATGGTCAGCAGTATCCAACCCTTGGTTCACTTCCTTTCCTTCTTGGAAAGAATATTGATGGTCAGTTGGAGGGAAGAATCCAAAGTAATCCCATGGTGGAGTTTCTGCTGGGGCTGAAGAAGCTTCATATGATAATGTTTCTGCCTTCTCAATGGCATGAGCAGTGGTACTCTGTGGGTTGGAAGACATTAGTGTTCCTGTAACAGCTACAGGAGGTCTCTCTTCAATTTTGGTAGAAGAAAAACCTCTAAACCACATATTTTTAACTTGAAACCGGCTAGAGCTGGGAGGTGTTGACAATGGAGAAAGATTTTCAGTTGGATCGACAGGATGCGATGCAGTATGTGGAGAGAACGAAAAATCGGAAAGTGACTTCTCTGTTAAAGTAAGTGGCTCTGGTGTAGCACTAGTTGAAGTATACAATGAGGATTCAAGAGGACCTTCAGGCTCGACGAATTTTCTTATAGCGGTTCCTGTACTTCTCAGTGACTGGACATACGCAACATGACAGGCTGCAAGCAAACACCTGCCCTCAAGTGCCTGCCTAACAAATTTCTTTCTTTCATGACATAGTTTCAAAGCCTTGTCTTCTTCTATTTTAGAGTTTGTGGCCCCCATTTCCAAGCTTTAGATGTTTCAGTACCTCACCTGTCAGACAATCAGTCAATAGTTCTGCCTCAAATACAGATTGCAAATATACCCACTATAACACCACTAACAGCAATCAACAACTATTTAGAACGCAACAGCCAAGAAAGACTAGACATTATTAATAAGAATCAAAGCATTCAAGCATTAACTTCAGAAGCAAGCAGACATCAAAATGCTAACAGCTGGGGAGTAGTGAGGGAAAAATTCCTGTCCTCCTAGATGCTTAAGCAAAAGAAAGAATGATCAGAAAGTTGTTCAAGCTCATCAAGTAAGAAAAGGTAGACCCAGTTTGTCAATGACCAAACTCACTAAATTAAAAGCTCAACTTATCACTGGAAAGGAAAGAAGATTCAAAGATGATAAAGGAATGGAATTAATAAGAGAATCTTGATTTGTTGAGTGAATTTAATCCCTGGATCCAAAGAGAACACTCTATTCCAAAATCCATAAGATGCAAACTGCTTATGTGAAAACAGAACAAGAGATAAAAGCAAGTGCCCGATGACTTTACCCTGCAACGAGAAAGTTACAGAAAGCAAGAGATACTGAGAAAGAGCTACTGAACTTAAAAACAAGAAAAAAAGCAAAAAAGGAAGAGAAAGGATTATGGATATTCAAAAGTTGGCACCCCGAAGCAACAATGTTAATAATTTAATATGCAATAGCTATTCCTAAGAATCAAGAGTGTTCTGTAATTCACCAAATGTTATGTCAAAGCCTGCAGCTTATCAATACCACCCAGAAAGCACCCACCATAAAGAAAAAGAATTTCGAACTCTAATAGCCCACCATCCCCTTCTAGCTGAAGGAACAAAGACACCAAAAGGTTAACCAAAAGGTGAAATCTTTTAAGAGATAGAGATAACTAGCACATGTGGAAAAGAAAAAAGAAAAAAGAAAGCCAAAGGCTAGAGCAAAAATTCCACTGGAGGGGATCATGGTGAGATGGAAGAATTTAGTGCAAATACTAGGATCACTGTACTTGACAATAGGACATGCCAGTAACAGGTAACGAGAAAGAATATCGAGTAAAGAAAGCAAAATTCACCAGAAAACTGAAGAGCCATTTAAACTAATAAGAAGAAGAATAAGAAGCAAAAAAAAAAACAAAGGGAAAGAGATGAAACAAGATTGAAACTCCAACCAGGAATTGAAAGCAATAGGACAGGAGTAAGTTCATCTCTTAAGCCGTTAAAGAACAAATTAGTCACCAAAACCGAAAGTGAAGCATCCAAGTTACCTGGGATGTAAAGCGAAGAATGAAGAGCATGGAATTGAGGAAGACCCAGATCAGCAAAACCAAGGACTTTACAATTTCCTGCAACAGTTCTTAGAAAGAGAGAGACCACAAAAGCACAAACACGAACTGTACACTATACAAGATACAGGGAATTGCTAGGATTATCATAATAATGAAGTTTTGATATGTTTTAATTCTTTTTTGGCTGCCGCCATGCACACACTGTTTTAAGAATTACAATGCAATACAAGTGAAGTGACCGTGTCACGCAAGTCAGTCATTTTCGAGGTTTGGAGTGAGCCCCACCCTCCTAAACACGACGTTCACGGGGATAAGATATTTTAGACATATTAGCTTATTTTTGGCGATTAAAATACAATTACGTAAGAAACTTAAATTCGAAGCTTCTAAATAAATATTTTTTTAGATAAATTTTTCATATTAATTAATGAATCTATTTTTCAGTCTCTTTTGTTCTTATATTTTACCCATAATTTTCATAACACTCGACAACTCATCTTTCTGTTTATTATGTATTTAACTATTTACTCAACTTGGATATTTATTTTGAGATATATATAATATTATTTGACTTTTTTTATATATTTTAATATTTATTTTCGATATTAGTTTACTTATATTATAATCTATATAAAAGATTTGGTTAGATATATTTTCATTT
>JAOQMQ010000008.1:5962234-5980811 GCA_027563845.1 Erythroxylum subrotundum
GACTATCTTTGTATTCGTTTTTACTGAAATCTATAGCAACTTACATATTTTCCATACCTATTTTCTGGAACCTATCATAATCATTATCAGATTTAAGTATGCCTTTTCCAGACACCAGTAACAAGTTGCTTAGTTAAGGAATTGAAAACTGTGTTGTTCCTTCTATAAGAACAAAGACTCCTGGATCCCTTAGCACTCTTTGAAATACAATTCAAAACTTGTTATTTCACAGCTAGTGTATTTTTTCAGTCATTTCCTCGAGTGGCGGATTTGAAACGTCTTCCTTCAACTTATTAATGTTCAAAGAGTGTAATAAGAATAAAAGAAAGGATTTTGATTTCAAGCACAATGTTAAAATGTAAGCTAGCCAAACTTTTATTTTGCATCCTTACATTATTGATTATTGGAGTATCAATAATGAATATCTCCGTGAATGGGGGTAAAAGAAAGGTTAACTGCTTGTTGAGTCCTCAAAGTGGTCGTTTACATAACAATAAACATTAAAATTATTTTGACCTTTCTTGTCGTAGAGTTCCACTTATTTCAATTGTATATAGTATCTTGTTATGTTGAAAATTCACGTTGACTTTTCACAAGACTGACAATGATGCGCCATTGAGCATAGCCCAATAATTTTTCATAGAGAATGTTGGATTACTTTTTTTTTTTTGCTGGAACATCTGTCTATGCTAAGTAGAAAATTGATTTAGTTATGAAAATATTTTCTTGGTGCAATTTTGTAGATTTTCCTCTCTTTTCGGCTTCTTGATAATCAAGTGTTTTAAGAGAAATACAATGATTTCTTTCTTGGTTTTTAGATGAGTATTTCAACATTTATATACTTTGTGGGACTTGCTATTTGACTTCTTTGTCCTTACTCCTTCATGTCAAATTTTTAGATGTTTCTTTACCTCTAAATCTTTCGTTTATATCATTGCTTCAGATCCACGGGATGACCTGAGTGGGATGGATGTTGCAAGGAAGGTTGACCTATATTCTTGCATAGTACATAATAGTTGATGATTTTTTATGCGTTAATTTTTAACTTTAAGCATTATAACTGTTACTCAAATCTCAAAAGTTATGATGTGCCAAAAATACTTCATGGCTATTCATTAACTATTTAATTTACTGATCTAAATTTCCCTGGTTAAGATTGATAAATAACTGAACATTCAAACTAAGACACTGGTACATGCAGATATCATAGGCAAAGTGGAATATTAGGGGGGTGAAACTTTTGACTAGTTTTCTCTTGGGTTCATGTTCTGCAACTCGGTCACATTCAATTTGAATTGTAAACAGGCTTTGATTCTTGCTCGACTTCTTGGGAGGCATATTGACATGGATAGCATTAAGGTCAAGTCTGAAATAAACTTCTTCCCGTTTCTGGCTTTTTATGAAAGCTGTAATGTTACATTGTCATACTTTCTCCAAGCCTTGAATTGCTAATGCGTCATAATGATTACCTAACCCCTAGTGCCATGTTCATCTTTGATTTTGCCGTTGTAATTATCTATTTTGTTTCACAGATTGACAGTTTGTACCCAAAAGAAATGGGGCCTGACTTCATGTCTGTCGAAGAATTTTTGGATAATGGTATTCTGTTACTTGATAATGATGTCCAAGAGAGAGTTAAAAAGGCTTCCATGAATGGCAATGTTCTGCGTTATGTTTGTGTAATTGAGGGAACAAGGTACTCTTTATTGTTATTTGTTACTCTCTGTTGTGAACACCTGCAGGCATTTCATATCTGAGGCATGTACTCAATCCACTCGAACTTTCTGTTTATCTGAATTTGTGAAGAACAAGAAACTAAATGGAAGAACATGAAATTACTTAGTTTAGTGGTGACAAAACTTTATATTACATGCACAATAACATGATGTTGTCAAAGCCATTTATTAAAGTATATGAAAAACTTGCCTTGTCAAGATTCATCCCAACCTTTCACTTCCAATCCCATGTTTTATCTGAGACATTACGTTGTAAAGTTGCTTTCTTTGAAGGTGTGAAGTTGGCATTCAAGAGCTTCCTAACAATTCTGCTTTGGGACGATTGAGAGGTAGTGATAATGTGGTAAGACCCAAACTTTCACCTTCGTTTTTTATTCCTGAGTTTTAGTCCTATGATTACTTGGGCTCCATATCTGTGAATCCAGCATGCTGTATATTCCTCCTCTTCATCTCCGAGTGAAACATTTTCTTAGGAAAAATTTGAGATGCAAAATGAACTGTGTATGACTAGAATGTCGTATCTCGAAAAGAGCTGGAGAAAATAGTACTTTCTAGGTATTCCTTTCTAGTTTAAATTATTCCTTTTTATTCGTTAGATCACAATGGTCATATATATGGGAACTGATGGTTTGAAGTTTTGTGGACTTGTGGCTCATACCATTACTTGGTGATTTGAAGTCACGTTCTGTAGTTAGGGAAAGGCCCATCTGAAGTTGAATTGAAACGTCATATTTCACCAGTGGGAGTAGAATGTCTTTTGTTATCATGTAGTAACTAAAAGCTTTATTAGATCTGAGATGTGGTTGGTTGAAAAGCTTAAATGCTCCAGAAGAGAGATTTGACTCCAATACTGAGTTCTTTGGGAGAATTAATCACAAGGGACTAGCAGCTTCTTTCTATAAAGGAATACCATCAAATGAGTACATACGTTGCAGTTAATACATTTTGGAACGAGGTGATTGGGCTTAGACTAGAAAGTTGAATTCTTTCAATTTTTTACTGAAGTTATAAACCTCCACTTCTTGATTGTAGTTTTGGTCAAAAAGAGTCGCAAATGTTAAAAGCTATTGTTACCATCGTTGTAAATCCACGTCCAAGTCTTCAATGCTATGCAATTTTTTGTGTCACTTGACCATGTTTTCTGAATAATTGTAGCTGGAGATATACAGCCGATGTTACAGTGAACAACCTTTGGTCATACAAGGTGCTGGAGCTGGCAATGACACCACGGCAGCCGGCGTGCTTGCCGATATCCTTGATATACAAGATTTATTTTCTTAAAAAGAAAACGAACGATTCATCTTGAAGAACTTTAGAAACATGAGCTTCCTATTCTCAAGACTTCCCAAGTTGAAAAGGAAGATAACTGACGGCATTTTGTAAAGAACATATCGATTTGAGTTGTAAATTTTGTGTAAGCAGGAACTTGCTAAAGTACTTTAGAAAGGAGCATTGGTTTGAGAGATTTTTAGCAGAAATTAAACAAAGTTATTTAAGTTACAAGTTTACCAGCGTTCTTCCCTGTGACTAAGTGTTCTGTGTCTGTGATCTAACGCATGTGAAACATCATGAACAATCAACCAGTAAACATAGTAAATAAATGCACAAGATTTTGTAATTATAAAAAAATTTATAATTTATAATAAAAACATAACCATTATGAGATATATCCGAATTTGCTGAAAATTTGATCTTATGTCTCGTCATAAGTTTGAGCTTCGAAAATAGTCTCTTTGTAAAATCAAAGAGAAGGTTGTGTACAATTGATGACTTTCAAGAATTTGCGTTCAAACTCAAGAAGATGGCTCTATGTGTAAGGTGGTTGTAGATATATAGCATTCAACAAGTCAATTATATTAATATCCATTTCAGAAATTATGAGTAGAAATGATAGGGCTGCGAATGAGCAAACTTGCATTCAGTTTTATCAGCTTCAAGCTTTGGTCATTTGCATCTTTTTTCTAGCTTAGCTGAGCTCAAGTTAAAAGTTAGTTCAAGGGAAAGTTTGCCTTGTTTAAAGATTTCTCATAAGTTCAAAGAACCTAAATTTAAAGACTTCCATTATCTGTTTATGTCATTGCAGAAATACTTTCTGAAGAGACTGGTGGTTTGAAAGAGTTGTTCAGAATGATATGCAGATAACAGTGGAGCAATGACTTTTGATGAATTAAAAGATGGGCTGAAAAGAGTAGGGTCTGAAACAATGGAATCTGAGAGGATCTGATGGATGCGGTAAGAGATAATGAGCGTAAGTTTCTTTTGTTACTGTTGAGTGAACACTTGCAGTCTTTTGATCTTAAGATGATCAAGTATGATGAGCATGTGTCTGGGTTTGCAGGCTGATATTGACAACTCTATCTTCAGCTTGCATATATACATGTGCTCACATAAAGAATGAGACGAATTTGGCCCAAGTGAACTTCACCTTGAAGAAATGATTAAAGATAATGATCAAAATAGTGTAAGCTTACTTGCATGCTGTTTAGTATTAGCATCATTCTAACCGAAATTTGCATGACATTTTATTATATGGAATTAAACTAAGATGTGATATGTCTATTAAGATATAAAAATACGTAATCCATAATAAATATTTTACAATTACCACTTATCATTATACACGTTACAAACCGGTCTCAAGGGTTAGCTTGATATACAGCACGGCCTACAACTCTATAAAAATGACATACATGGCCCAAGTACGAAAGGTTAAGTGAGAGCAGCGGCCCAACAATGCCGTATATGAAGGCTGTCCTAACAACTTGGGGATGTTCTTGTTTACTGGGTTGATGCTCTCTTCCTCCAGAAAAATGTACACTAGACTAGACTAACCCGAATAATTAGAACTAATACACTAGACTAACCCTGAATAATTAGACTAAGTACTACTGGATGCTAGATTTAATTGGTCCTGCTGGATACGCCTTGCAGCTAACAGCCATAGGAGTGTTGTTACACTTGAAGCTTAGTCATCAGAGATTTCAACACGTATTTGCAACATTACTCTATCAGAGATGTCACCCCAGTTGCACCATTACTCGTATCTAGATCAACAACAGATTTACTTTTCGTTTTTGACAGTTTACCTGAAGACTTTGATGGTTTTAATGGTTTCTTCACTTTCTCAGCTTGCAATTCCAACCCTTTTTCTGAAGGTTTCCATTTTCTCTTCAACTGTGTGCCCCCGGCGTCATCTAACGGAACATCCATGACGAGATTAGAATAAACGGTGCAATTTATATGCAAAGAAGCTAGCATAGAGAGGAAAACTAATTTTGACTATAAACATTAATATATGAAATCAGAAAGACAAACATATGGGCAAAAGGTAAAAAGATAGCTGGAACATCTCAGTTCACATTTTCATTCACCTGATGTGGGTATTATATTTCATGCTCTTAAAAGTATTCTCGAATGTAGTTATGCCCTCCTGTTTTATATGCTCAACTGTCTTTCTTTCCCTTCTCATTCTTTATGTGTTTCATTAGGTTTTGCACATTAGCTTCCATATAATGCTGATACTTTCGGGCAGATTTAGAATAGAAGTAGCAAGTGGCTACTCTTTCTATTTTGGACACCTAAGAAAAGACTGAAGTTGACTTATGCGGGGAAATTTGGAGGAGATTAGGAGTCCTAGTTTATTATTTCAAACTTCGAATAGCAATGGTTACAGATTAATCATTTTAAATAAGAACCCATCCAGTTTTAAACCTCAAGAAATAAGCATCACTTACCTTCAAGTGGACTTAATTCATGGCTTGTTCCTTGTCCATTGTGTGCAGCCACTTCTGACAGAGGTGATCCAGAATGATTAGAGTCCAACAACTTTGAAGGACTTCCACCACACTTCTCTTGCAGCCCAGGAGCATCAGGAGAAGGAATAGCAGGTAAGAAACACAATTCTTCCTGTGACATATCAGAGTCGCTGAAAGAATCTTTCTCCACTGTGACTATGTCTATTTCATCATCTTGATTAACATCAGATTCTTTGACCTGTGAGGCATATTTAACTATTGAAAATGAGAAATGATTAGAAGGCATTTTCAACAATCTATTACGTCTTATATCAAATTTCTCGACCTGTCACAAATATAAATGTAAATATCAAGATGCATACATGATCTAAATATATAATAAGCATAAGCATTTCGAACTAATTTATTGCATTTCACCTTTTCAGTTTCAGGTACCAAATCAAATTCATCTTCTCGTTCCACATACTCTTCATTTTCTTCCAGCTCCTTGAAGTCTGGAGCAAAGGCACTCCAGTTTTCAGTATAATCCTTAGCCCAAATGTAAACCAACCCAGTCAAAGAAACAGAGACAACAATTGGGTGAACAGGGTGCCATGCCAAATCAATCAATGCTTCTTTTGGACCTTCAAGAATTTTCACAAGACGCCCACCTCTATCCCATATGTAGATCTTGTGTTCTCCTTTGCTTGCAGAGCCACCAATAACCCATTCCCCATCACCACTGAAGCAAGGTGCTTTCCAATGAACCTTTGTTATGGAATCTTGAAATTCCCGGAAAAGAGCCAAGCACTTTGCTCCAACAACCTTCATCTTTTCAACACCATCTAGCTCATTGACACTGCTTTGGAGATTCTCTAGTACAGAAAGCCCATCTTTCAGAGGTAAAAGATTTTCATAAATCCTGATTGTCCGGTCATTTGAATTTGTAAGCAGATATTGTCCATCTCTACTAAACACCATGTTTTTTATCACAGCACCACCAGAAATGGGGACCATAGCATGCACTTGCATGCTTTTGTAGTCTATTACAAGTATTTCCCCCTTGGAATTTCCCACATAAACCAGATCACCATACTTATTAAAGCAAGCAGCAGTGGGACTGAAAGGCGGAGTTCCATCTGAGGATTTGTTGCGTGAAACAGGATTTTGTCCATTCCCCATGTCACATACCGCAACAGGAAGAACTGTAGTGCTTCCTGTATTCAAGTCTACAATAAGGGGAGCAGATGAAAGAGGGCATGCCAAGCAGAGTGATGGTGTAGATGAACCCGGGTGCAGACGAGCTAGTAGAGGGGTTTGCTGCAAAACTATACGTCCAATTTTCTCTCCATTAACAACATCCCAAAGCGATAATGACTTGTCAGCAGCAGACACCAGAATCCGATGACCATAGTTTGACCAGCAGACACTTGTAATGGCAGCAACGCTCTCTTTATCTCGAAGCTCCCTAGCAATTCCCCTGGTCTCAAAATCCCAGATGATGCAAGTACCATCCGAGCACCCAGCTGAAGTAAAGAAAATAAGTCAAAAGAGTCTGAATAGCATCACTTGTACATAAATAGAAATTTGATGCACATGGGGAAAAGCCATCCATGTTTCTATCTATCATAGAAACTCTACTATAAAATCCACAAAAACAGATAATCTAAGAGATGAAAATATAAACAAAAAAAGATCTCTCAAGTAATTTTGTTTTAGAACAGAACAGCAGCTACCATGAAAAAGCAAGTCAAAGATAGAAGAGAAGACACACGTACCGGCAAGAAGAGTACCACGACGATTGAAGGCAATGCATTTCATGACCCCATGCTCCAAATACTCTTCTATTACCTCTGGAAAATCCCCTTGCAACGGATCTTTCAAAAACAGAAAAGAAAAGAAAAGACACACATTGAATGACAACCATAAACGAATTAAAGCAAGGAAAAAAAAAACACGAAACCGTTGTCAAAGCAAAGTGGGGAAAGATAAGAGCTCACCAATTATGGGGGCGTTCATTTTGTTGATGAGATTAACTCAAGTTGCAGCCGCGAGAGTCAATCATCTACTACTACCACCACTAACAATTCTCCTGGGGAAAATGGAATGCGAATCAGAAAGAATAGGCCAAAGCAAGTTTCCAGTCCCTTCAACTAATCTATATTCATGATTAGTTACAGAAACTACAGTACAAATTGCAGTACCAAAGCACCAAGATCCCATTCTTCACCGCAAGCCCAAGCCCCGAACACTAACACGCCGAATTCTATTCGGTCCACTGAATATTATGTCAGCTCTTTTTCTTTTCGCTCCCTAAAAGTTTAATTTCTTAATCATTAGTCTTTTATTTGGATATGTGTACCGATAACCCTGGTTCAACTATCTTTTATGTATAATATGACGTCGTTTTGTAGCATTATGCACGGAAAACTATTGTTTTGATATTTATATTTAAATATAAATTAAAGTTTAATTTGTATTTTATATTAAATACAAATTAAAGTTTAATATTTTATAATATTTAAATTAAACTTTATAGTTTTAAGAATAATCAATTTAAAACTACATTAATATGGTCATAATTTCATCAATTTTTTGTCATCACTAATGACGTGATAAAAATATATTTTATTTTAATATTTAATGTCGCATGTGTGTCATGTGATTTTAGAAAGCCTAATTTTATTTTTAAAATATTCAAAATTAAATAAACAATTAAAATACTTTATTAATTTTAGTTAACCATTAAAAAATCTAATTAAACTAATAAAATAAATTAACTAAACCACTAATTTTACCTAATCCCTAATCCTAAAATTTTCAATCTTCCTAACAAAACTCTAATGCTATCATTCTTTTTTGTTTGAGTCGTTCTCTTTTTTTTTTAATTACGTTATGTATCCCAGTTTAGTCGAACTAATCCTAAGTCCCTAAGACCCCATCCCAAGAGTCCTAGAGAAGATAAATTTAGAACCCTAAGATTCCTCAGGTTCCTACGTAGCCTGTACACTTCTACGCACAAGGAATCGTCATATACTTGATTGATCAATTGTTGATTGATCACTGACCCTACTCAGCATCAGGTTCCCAGCAGCCATCGGATTCCCTAATAGATTCAACTCCTACACTGCCGCTGGAAGCGAGTGATATGATCCAGCCCATTAAAACATACACTAGAAGGAAGAAGCGTGACTGGGGCTCAGGCCAACTTTCCATTTTACAGCTGTCATACAATTACCAGGAGAACGTGGGTTAAGAGCTATAGTTCAGGAGTAGTTAATGCTTTACAGGTCAGTATTTGTAGGAAATAGTTGTCGTAATGCGTGTCATAGTTTTAGGAGTTAGTTATTCCAGTTCTATTTAATCAGTGTTCAGATCGTCACATGGACGTATGGTCATTTACTCTATTTATGATTGGAGATTCTCCTTTAGGTTATCAGATTGGTATATGTTTAAGATTCTTGCTTATATCCATATGATAAATTGTGTTCTTTATTCTTTATTATTTCTACTCTTTGGGGTTCTTATCATTCTGGTATCAGAGCCATTTTGGGCACTATGGTGACCATACGCTCTACTGCATCCATCAATGACCCAGAACCAACCAATGAACCAGATCCAATTCTCCAGCAATTAACTGCCATTGCATCCAAGTTGAATACGGTGGATCAATTAGTGGCAGAAGTAGCTGCTCTCAAGACGCACTCCAGTAATTCTCCACATGTCGGAACTAGCCAGCGAGACCGAGATCGAGGCAAGGCCCCATATGAAGAAGAGGATGATGCAGACAGTCCTTAGTGGCTTAAAAACACATCTCGTAGGCCTCATACCAAAATGGAGTTACCGAAATTTGAAGGAGACCCAAGAGGTTAGATACTAAAAGCTGAAAAATATTTTCGGTATTACCAAACTCCTGACGAACTGAAGGTAGATATTGCAGCAATGTATTTAGAGGGAGATGTGTTAGATTTGTTTGCTTGGATTGACAATGAACGTACTCTTTTATATTGGGAAGAGTTAGTGAAAGCGTTGCAGGAAAATTATGGCCCTGCGGAATTTCAAAATCCTGACGAATATCTTTGCAGCGTTAAGCAGGTGGGAACTGTGCAGGAATACAGGATTGAATTTGCCAAACGTGCTGTCAGAGATAAAAGTTGGCCTGAACATTGCTTGTTGGGCGTTTTTATTTATGGGCTCAAAGAAGAACTAAAAGCGGATGTGAGGATGCACAAACCCAGAAGTGTTTATCGGGCTTGCAGTTTAGCTTTAGAATATGAAACTAAAGCTCAATCAAAACATGGATCAAAGAAAAACAATTTGGGCTATGTGGGTCGACCTGACAACGTGGATACCCGAACCCCAAATCCATATAGGCCTTCATTCACGCGGGTTCCTCCATCTTCGCAGAACACAACTCCAACATTGCGATTTTCTTCCTCATCTTCCACAAATCTATTAGGGACTGGTCGAACTTAGGACATGGAGAGACAAGGGATTATGTTTCAGATGCAATGAGAAATTCATACCAGGACATCGCTGCAAGCCATCAAATCTCGCCTTGATGGAGCTGACCGACAGCAGCGTTTTAGAAGAAGGAGATGAGTTGAGCAGAGACGACACCAAACTAGAATCTGAGGAATTGGCTGAGATTTCGTTCCATGCCATCTTGGGAAAGTCAATTGGGGCAATGATGAAGCTCAAAGGGACGATTAATGCCAGGGAAGTATTTCTTCTTGTTGACAGTGGGTCTACCCACAATTTCATCTATAGCTCTTTGGTTTCTGATCTTAGTTTAACTATACAAAATTTCCCTACATTTGGTGTTCAGATTGAGAATGAAGAAGTAATCAAATGTAACACCATATGCAAAAAGCTGGAGGTCAAATTACCTGGACTTACCATCACGGAGGAGCTCTAACAACCCATTCCATACACAAGTTGCACTACACTTGTCTGCTCCATTTTTGTATAGTGTTTTGAATTATCATTTTTATGCGCAATTTTGGTATTATATTTTACTACTTTTAATTTATTTATTATTTTGATTAATTAGTTGTTCTTATTTTAGTTATTAATTGATTGCTCTAGTTACTATCTAGGATTAATTTTTATTATTCATAGATGTTGTAGTTATGAGACCACAAAACACACCAATAGGACAATGATAAGAGCTAAATCCACAATGAGTCCAATTGATAAAATTCCAATTTGAGATTGTACCTCCCATTAGTACCCAACAACTTGGATAGTTAAAGGTACATTTATATCACACCATCTAAGTTGAATTTTTGTGAACATCTTACATTCAATTTTAAAGAAAGGAAACAAAATGTTTTTTAGCTTTCAATTATTCATGGAGGAAGGCTAGAGCTTGTACACGCACTAAGGTTGAGTTATTATTTATTTGGTGCATAGTACATAAAGTTCATATTAATTCAAGTGCTTGGTTGGTTATGTAGTTTTAATGTTGATATATCATCTGATAATAAATTGTGTCTTGGTTCTTTGATCACTCACTTAGCTATTAATCTTAATTTGCTTGACATTGCTAACATTAATATGTATATAACTTGTGAGAAAGAACCTTTGGACAATGCTTGTTTGAGTAAGATGACGTTGATTGAGCAACAAAAGAGGAAATTTCATTTTTTGTCACGTGATTCCCCCTAAAGAGGTACATCATCAAATTAATAAGAGGATTCAAATATTCCATAACTTCTGTATCTTCTAGCATCATCGATTTGACATGAGTATCATTATCGACTGCAGAGGTTGGAACATAAAATTTCTAAACTAGAGGAGAATTAGGATGTTCTACTTCAATTCATAAAGGTGACACCACCATGTCCACTTACACTATAGTGCATTTCGTTTTAGATGCTCATAACTTAAGGTTGTAATCTACTTTGTGATTTATTTTATGTTGATTAATTTTGTGAAATGTGAGCATATGATACATTTATTAGGGATAACCTATGATTTAGGTGCTGGGGAGGGGTAGTGAGAGTATATCGTGATGAAATCTATGATTTGTGATTGGACTTATGGATACTATGATTCATATGTTTATTTTACAGTTTTTATAGAATGGGAGAAAAGTATAGTAAAAAAGAAAAAAGAAATATTTTGTTTGATGTTCTTTTTAAAAAATAAAAAATAAAATACAAAATGATGGATTGATTGAAAAGGATATTATTTGAATCAAGTGTATTTTGAGACTAATTAGTTAAAATTTGTGTGGACAAATTTGTAAGATTTCCTTTAATTTGTTTAACCTAAAAACTTTAATTTTCTATATCTTTACCTAAGTCACGTTACAACTCTTATCAAGTCCTTTTGATTTGTGCATTAAATTTATTGTTGTTAGTAGTGGAGATATGATTCATTAGCTAGCTTATAGAAATAATTCCCTATGCTTTAATTTGAGAGCTTAATGAATCTTAAATACTTTGAGTGTATAGACTTGACAAGCCTTGTTTTATTTGATTTTGGTGGAGTTGATGAGATGCTCCGTTTTCATTCTAAATATTTGTTCTATGAGTGCTTGTTTTCTTAATTGATATTTTATGTTAAACCTTTAATGCATATTAACTTTATGATATTTCTGGAAACAAATGAAAGAGGATGAGAAGTTATTATGAGAATGATTGATGCATTAAATTGAAGTATGCTTGATGGTAAGAGTGAGTTTGTTGTGAGAGAATTTGATAAGATGTGATTTAGTTATATTAATTAGACTTATCTTTTTTTTTTGGAATGATTTTGGTGCTTAATTAATAGAATTAACATATGTTTTGTTTTAGGAGGTAACAAGTGGAGATTGGACCAAATTTAGTATAGAATATCTAACTGGATCATTATTTATCAAAGTCATGAATTTTGGTCTAGAAGATCATGCTTAGTGACGCCAAATTCACTTTAAGAATTTCAATTTAATTAGGAGACTTATTCGCAGCTTATTATGTATTAATTTTGGATTTATTTAAAAGATAATCTTTGGAATATTGAAAGAAGTTAGTTTTCGTATAGGAAAAGAAGAGGAGAACGTTACATACACTCTCTCTCCATTATTCCCTTTCATCTTTTTTCTTTCTTTTCATCTTTCTTCTATCTTTAGTGTTGGAACTATATCAATGTTTGGCTAAATGTAAATTTTCTGATTCCGGAGGAATAAAAATTCTAGTTGTATCCTCGTGAGGTTTTGTTCTAAACTTAGATTTTTATTTTAATTCAAGTATTTCTTGTTTTATATTTTTATTTCATGTGCACTTAATATTGATTGATTTTATAAATTAATTCAATGTTGATTATTCTCTACCTATCCATAAATTTAGTGATCCGTAATTATCATGAATGATTGACACAAGTAACAAATATGTTATTTATGAATTTGCTTATTTAACTTATGAGAAACAAGAAAATTAGATTGAATAGTTGTAACTAGTCAACTATTTAATTTATGGTTTTGATCTCTTTCATTAAGCTAATTGCTATTATTTAATTGATATGGAATGCTATCATATCCAATCAATTTATGGTAAGTTTTAGTTTGAATTGTTTGAATAAATTAATTTAGAAAAAAAATGAGATTTATTATGACTTTCCTAATAATTTTCAGTCTAACTATTTGAATTGTGAAAATTTTTCTTTTTAAATCAAATTAAAGCTACAATTCGATTCGAGCTTGACTGTAGTTTATTCCATTCGACTCCGTTGTTTGAATTTGAGTTTGAATTCTAGTAATGAAGCACAGAAGTTTATTTGGAAACATTCATTCTTATCTCAAATCATGCGCAAATCAAAAGCTGGCAACTTCAATTTGATCGAAATAGCAGCCGGATGGACCTCCATCGGGTAAAAGGGCACATTTGACTGGCCCTTTAGCGCCGTCTTCCAATGTCATTGTCCCTGTATGCCAGTTCATATCTGTGTTTACGTACCCAGGATGGACACAGTTTATGAGCATGTTAGGATGCTTTTTGGCCAGGATTCTAGTATACGCATTAAGGGTGGCCTTGGAGACGCTATAAGCTGGCAGCATCAGTGACCACCCGTCTTCTTCAAGTTTATTTTCTTTCATTGCACGCAGAAACCTCTTCAATATTGCATCGATTTTGTCTTCAGTCAGTGTATCAACGTCTGCAAGTTCTTTTCTTATATCTTCACCTGGAATTCTCTGTAAGAACATTCACAATCGCAAGCATCTGTGTCAGATATTTGGCACCTATACTAAATTAGTATCTTGTTCTTGTAGTATTCTGTTTTCCAACTTACCCATAGCTCACCCCTCAATGATGAGACATTGACTACCCTGGCCCCTAAAGGGGAAAGCTCAAGAAGTGGGAGGAGAGCTTCAGTGACCCTTTGAACACCATAGTAATTAGTATTTAAGCATTCTTCTGCCTTCTCATAAGTTTGCTTAATCGCACCTTGAACAATGTTGGTTGCCTTACCTGAAAGCTACAACTCCACCATTCATGTTGAGGGATGCGTCTCTCTGGTATGTGTCCTTAAATAATAACAAATCAAGATTCAAGACTTACCCAAGATTCAGGATCAATGTTTAACGCCCTTAGGTGCTCCTCATCAACTACAACTCCACCCACTCCAGCATTGTTAACCTGAGGGTGATTAGATCAGACTACTAAGCACTCCACTCACTAATTGCACTGTCATACAAAGTGATTTTCAGCTATGCACTTCTGTTGGTTAGGTTCATATATCTCTTAAGCATCGGTAGTAACTACAAACTAGTGAGATTATAAAAAAAGAAAAAAGAACGAAGATATTTCTAAAAATTCCAAGTTTCAAGATATAATTCTTATCACTGGACACAAAAACTCGGGAGTTCCAAGATACCAGTTAATCATAACCCAAAATGGGTCCTGCAATCTATCTCCCGTTGTTCACGATTTTCTCAACATATTCAATCCTAAAATAAAGTTATAGTTATCTCCTGAAGTAAATCACAGAATCAAGCCACAAACAAGATAACAAGAAAAAGAAAACTCTGGCGCCTGGACAGATTGGTTAGAGAAGAAACGACTCTTACCAGTATATCAAGCCTCCCAAACTTGTCCTTGATGAAACTGGCCAAGGACTGAATGCTAACTGGATCGAGAACATCAAGCTGATGGAAAATCACATTTGGCAGACCTGCACTATGAAGCTCGGCAGTAGCATCCTTCCCTCTCTTCTCATCTCTGGCTGTTAACACCACCGTAACGCCTTGACATGCAAGCTGTCTCACAGTTTCCAGGCCAATTCCCTTGTTTGATCCTGTGACCACCGCGTACCTGAAACCAACATTCCAACGATAACATCGAAACCCAGATCAAGAACCCATCTTTTTAATCTACCCTGATAGTCTAGACAGGAACTTAGTTTGGACTAAAACCCATCAAGAATCGACTGTTTACTTACTTCTCTACCGATTGCTTTCCACTGGAATCCATTTCTGCTAACACGGATGAGTAACCGTGCACTATGTCCTTCCCCTGTCAACAAAGGTAATTGATTTAAGGAATAGCAACTCAGTATATCTTATTTAATTACCTCATGGCAAGTTCAAGGAACGTGCTGTTAAGTTTGCCTTTTGGCTGTCTGCACTGTACGCATTAAGATAGTGCACATGGGCAAATCTTATTAACAATAAAAAAAAGTTTAACATATAACCATTAAGCTCATTTGGCTACCAACTACCAAATCAATCCTACAAAGTTTATGACAGATGTGTTTCCTATGTTCTTATCTTGGCAAGCAGATGCAGGAAGCACCAATATGGATCAAGGACAAATCCTACTAAATGTTGAGCAGCAATGAATATAGAAGGGAGTATGTGAATAGTGAACTCACGACATCAAGTTTCGGACAGATGACGAACTAGGAAGATAAAGAGAGCAACTGAATAGGACACTGACTGTAAGGTACAATCTCTTGTACCGCTTTAAATAGAAGTGTTTTGGGTAGGAATTGCTGGTTTGGACAGCAGACAAGAGAAGGAATAGGTTTAAGGTTTTCAGCACTCCTTGAACATGTTGCAAGCAACGCCAAACACTCGTACCAAAACTAAGTATCTGATGGGTTTAGACGCCGATTCCAAACTAGAGTGCCCTAGAAATTTGACATACTTAAAAAAGCATACAAATTTCAAGTTTTCTAATTTATGCCCGAATGGATTACTGATGGAGAAAGGAATATCCTGTCGACAGAATAGCAGTAAAACACACCATCAAAGGAATATTGGAAAAAAAATTCTTGTTATGGATGCAACTGATTTGATGAAATGCCAAAAAGAAAAACATAGAAATGATAGACGAGGTTGGGTTATTCAACGATTATTACTGTTGTATCTTCTTTATTCATCAGGTGTAGTTTAGGCAGGCTTGGACCTATGGCTTTGGATTCTCCAATCTAAGCCTGCTTAGTAGTGGGTCCGCCCCAATCCCTAAGTCGTGCTACTTTTTGCTAGCTAGCACAGAGGATACGGAAATTAATAAATTTGCTGCCATCACCGTCTCCCACGCCGCAAATTGTCGCTGGCGTCGACTCCCTGCTTTGATCTGCTTGAACAGGTTGTATGATGGTGTAGCTGTTCTACAAACCGTTCCTCATTTATGAGCCAATTTGATCTGATGCATCTGTCAAGAATTGTCTACATTGACATACCAACCTCTTGATTGATTCGTGTTCTTTGAATCAATGTCGCTGTCGTCTTCAAAGTTCAACAACAGCAACAACAGTGTATCTATTGCTGTATCAGATGACGAATCAGACGGAGTTAGTAGGACCCATGCCCGAGCACGCAGGAAGCGCAAGAAGCAACACGGCCAGCAATCCAGGAGCTTATCGGTGTGGCTTCGTAGGATGCTCCTCAAGTACTGGATGGTACTCGTCTTCATTTCAGCAAGTGGGTTACTTGTATTTGAGGCCTCCAGGATTGTTAAAAGACCCGACTTGGAACCAAAATCTGAAGTTGAGTTGGGATTAAATGTGACTGTAAAATCCGCAAAGAAATCGGAGGGAAATTTGAATCGTCTCGATCCGGTGACTAGAGTGGTTGGTGGAATTAGGGAACGTAAGTGCTTGTTTTAACCATTTCATTGTTAATTTAAAGAGTTGTTTCAGTCAGAAGGCATTTAGTAAATTCTTTAGTTAGCTGGAAATTAATTGATTTATTGTCAATTGTGGAAGTAGTTTATTTGAATGGAATCATTTGAGGATAGATCACTTCATATAGGCTTCTAGTTGGTGCAATTTATTATGTTGATGGATGTTTCTGGTCTGCACTAGGTTGCTTGAAACTCCAATCTCCTGAAGAACTTGAGCACCTAGATATTCCCACGCTTGATGAACCACGTAGTCCAGTCAAAAGCGTTGTATACATATCAGCAAAGGATGCACAGGGCATGGGAGGAACTGCTGATCTCTCTGAAAAGCGCACAGAAGCCACACGACTTAATTTGTTTACTGGGTTTCAATCTCTTGATGAGAGGGATAAAAGTTTTCAGGTATGAGCTGCTTTATCTTAACATCTTTGGCCATGTCTAGGATAGGAAAGAACTGTTATCTTGTTAAAGGAAGCTTCCTATGGATTTTGGTCTTCAGAGTGCTTTAATTTTATCACTTGGTAGATTTGAGTCCTGTACTGACGTTTTGTCATTTAATACGTCGGTTAATGTTTATTCATTTGGAATATGTAACTTGCAGGTCAATGAAACAGCTAAAGTGCATTGTGGTTTTTATGATGAAAATGGAGGTTTTCGGATTTCTGATGAGGACAAAAGTTACATGGAAACTTGTAAAGTGGTGGTCTCTACTTGTGCATTCGGTGGTGGAGATGACCTTTATCAACCTATTGGAATGTCCAGTGCATCCCTTCAAAAGGTTAGCATTTCATTGGTGAAACAAGACATGACTATTTTAGCATCCTCGAAGCTTTTGAGCATTATGGGAAAACTGATACAGGTTTGCTATGTTGCATTTTGGGATGAAATAACACTAGCAGCTCAGGAAGCAGAGGGCCACATAATTGGTGAAGATCATTTTATTGGGAGGTGGCGTGTGGTAATTGTAAGGGATCTTCCTTTCACTGACCAAAGGTTAAACGGTAAAATTCCAAAGGTACTTTCTGTGCAATTTTTCTTTAGACTTGATGAAGAAAGATGTACTTTAAAAATTGCTCTATGGTTCCATCTTTGGCAAGTTTTACTTTATTTTTATTCACTTCTTATTTGTAGGTTTCTTATTGCTAATAGTTCTTGAATCCTGTTCTATGCAACTATCATCTTCCCTGCACTTATTGTTTTTAACAACTTTGGCAAGTTCTACTGCATTTTTCTTCTCTTCTCATTTATAGGTTTCTTAGTGCTAATAGTTCTTGAATCCTGTTGTATGCAACTATCATCTTCCCTGCACTTATTGTTTTTAACAACTTTGTCAAGTTTTACTTTATTTTTATTCTCTTCTCATTTGTACGTTTCTTATTGCTAATAGTTCTTGAATCCTGTTGTATGCAACTATCATCTCCCTTGCACTTATTGTTTTTAACAACTTTGGCTCGTTCTTTTTGGTGCTCTTGTTTCCTATAATTTCTTACAATGTGAAGTGCAAAGAACTGTAAGTTGAAAAATATCATGATAACAATCATTTCCTTGTCAGTACCTTTTGTTATTGGGAAAATCTATGTTAAAACATATCATATCGTACCTTGATGTTATTGGTCCAAAGGGATTGAGTTGTGCTGTTTTTATATTTTTGTCAAAAGAGTGAGGCTTTGTTGTTGCATGTATCAGGGTATGTTCTTGCACCGTACAAACTACTTTCTATTTACACGTACATAATATGTGTGTGTGATGCAATTACTTGATAAAATGTGGTTAAGATTGACAGACATCAATGAGAGTCATGCATGATTTTGTGTATTTTGTTTGCAATGGCATCATGTTTGTGCATTCTTCTTTTATCGAATATTCCATTTTATGGTCTTCTGTAGAATTAATATCTCCTTGTTGGGCCTTGTCAACTTTTTGTCATCAGATGCTTGGACATCGTCTATTTCCTCATGCTAAGTACTCTATTTGGGTGGATTCGAAGTCTCAATTCCGG
>JAOQMQ010000008.1:5980911-5993383 GCA_027563845.1 Erythroxylum subrotundum
TTACTTCGAAGGCTTTAACATGTGCTTGCATAATCACCAGTTTGAAATACGTTAGCAACAGATAAATGACGAGTTAATGTAAAATCTGATAAGCCCCTTTTACTCAAAATGACAGTTTTTCTTAAGGAAAAGAAGGATATAATGCCTCGCAGTAAATAATATATCCAAACCAAGTGCTGTTGTAAGTTCTTCTACTTACAGAGGATGTCCATGTTGATTCATGAAGGAAGACACGCACGCTGGATTGACTTTAAATACTTGCAATGAGTTTAAATACTTAGAATGGTCTTTTTCAGATAAAGAAAAGGAAACAAAAAGGACGAGCGGACCTTTGGACTCATGAAACGAGATGGGTGTTTGCCAGTTGGACACTACGGCGGTGCTTGAGTATTAGTTTTAGCTCGTGCCAATCTACTTCTTGGCTTATATGTAGAACGTACAAAGCCACCACACCACCACCTCAGGCTGCAGAGCAAAGTTGGGTAGGTCTTGTATCAAATGGCTTTCTAGAGGAAGATAGGTCACAACATCAGGAACTGTTCACAGAGTTCGGGTTCTTTGGAGAGACCCTTTCAGCATTTCTTCAATGTAATCCACTCTAGCACCTTGGAGGGCATGAAACTGGCAAATTTTCACATTTACAACAGAGGCCAGTATTTGTCTTGCATCAGATTAGTTTTTGTGCAGAGTTTCAGTACAAACCTCAATTTCAGCCGTTCTTGTTCTTTGCATGTGAAAATCACCACATCATCAGTCAATCAGATAAGAATTGCCAAAAACAAATTTTCGCGGGATTTTCATTTCTCAAATCTAACTGGATTTTACTTTTGCATGCAATAAGATTATAATTGCAAACAGTTCTAAATATGAAAATAAGTTTAAGATCTTCTTGTTTTCTCCTTCTTGCAATTTGGATTGTTCTTGGAAAGCTTTGCCCTATGAACAAAGATTCATGCTTGCACCAAACCATATCTGCTACTGTAAACTAAAATGAGAAATCTAAGAATGTAATTTAACTTTAGTACTTGCAGAGACTTCCAGATAAGTTTGTGAGCATATTTGGAGATGAGCTTTCTGATCAAGCAGTCCTTGTTGTTTATAACCATCATGCATGGCGAATTGGTTTAACAAGAGTCCACAAAAGCATTTGGTTGGATGAGGGCTGGAATGAATTTGTAAAGTATCATTCAATCTCTTGCAAATATATACTAGTCTTTAAGTACGAGGGCTTCTCTATGTTCACAGTTCTCATATTTGATAAGACTGCTTGTGAGATTTACCAGCCAAGTGATATTCCAACAAGTGATGAAGAGTCCAACCATGGCAAGAAAAGTTCGTCAAGCAATGGTGCACACCCCACCACTTGCCTTGAAGGAAGCAGAAGGTGCAAAGTGGAAGAACAACACGAGGTACCACATGATGATGGTGAGCTAATTACAGTATCCGAGAATTTTGATGTGAATTATGTTTCTCAAATGCTATGTTCTTAACAAGCGATGCACTCAATATACTCAGGAGAAGTATTCACAACTGGTTTTAGAAAGGCAACCAAAGAAAATGACAGAGCTATTAGCATTGCCAGAAAGTTCATGCTCGCAAATCCTTCTTTCATGGCCGTGGTGCGTCCACACAACATTAGTAACAACTGTATAGTATACATACTATGCTCTGGCGAGCTGCCAAGTTCATCATAATTTGAGACACAAGTAACCATACTTGTCGGTTTGTGAAGTTTATACCAGATAGATTTGCAAGAAGGCATCTGAGAGATGTTAGGGAGTACATTACTGTTCATGTCTCCGATGGAAGACGGTGGCTGATCCGGATCATTGGCGGAGCAACAAAACCTTTTCATTTAGGAAAAGGGTTTCATGAGTTTGTCAAGGAGAACGGTTTGAGGGTTGGTAACGTCTCTGTGTTTGAGCTAATCAGATTGAGCCCACCCCAGTTCTAGCTAGGCCCAACAGTTTTTGTAGGATCAGGGCTTGAGCCAATCGTGCTCAAGACTTGAGGCCAGACTTTTGAGCCTGATCAGATTGAGTCCACCCAAGTTCGAGCTAGGCCTAACATTTTTTGCTAGGATTACGACTTGACCCAATCGTGCTCGAAGTAGCCAGGCCTGAATCTACAGTTGACCAAACTTGAGTCTCATTTGACTCTGTCTAATTTTATTTTATTTTTTAAATTAAAAATAATATCATTTTTCTTATAATTATCAAATCTCAGGTCAAGTCTGGTTTGGATAGTCCAAGTTCGAAGCCGACTCGAGACCTAATCAACCTAAGCCCAAATTTCATCCTTATTCTTCGATGGTTCAAGTTCGTGGTTAACATATTTTGGGAGTCCGAGGTTGGCCTGAGCCCGATCAACCTTCTCATTGGTTCAAGTTTGTGGCTAATGTTTCCAAAACAAGGCCAAGGGTCCAAGCATTTTCGGGTAGCATTTTAAGCTGTACGAACTTGGCCCTAAACACATAAGCCCGTGTAAAATCCACTTGTCAACCATCAGTTTCTCCCAACCTTATCTACCTATCTCCGTACAAAGCCTGTCTCAATTATCAATCACTAAACTCATCATCAGAAGTTCCGCATACACAGGCTTCTGGTTCAGGTTGGTTTGTCTTTCCGTTTCCAGATATTAGAACTCTACTAGAAGGATTTATGGATCATTAAATTTCAGTTTTTTTTTTTTCTCTTTTTAGTTTTTCCAGGTTCTGGGTGAAGACGAAAATGACGACAACATCAGCAACACTGTTCCCGTCAACGTTTGCTGTTGCCACTGTGAGCAGACCTAGGAGGAAAAGCATGAAGGTGAGGTACATAACAGGACTGAACTCATTTGGTGGACTAAAACCTCTCAACAGTGTTACCTCATTAGGCCTACCAGTGAGCACTGAGCAGTCATTTACAAAAGTGGTGAGCTCGTTGAGAGCTCCGTCAAAAGAAAATGGGAGTGGTGGTGCATTCTCTTCAACTTGCAGTGCTGTTTCTGAGATTTTCAAGATCGCTGCAATTATGAATGGTCTGGTTCTGGTTGGAGTTGCTGTTGGTTTTGTCCTTCTTAAGATTGAAGCTTCTTTGGAGGAATCAGAGTGAGAGAGAGAGAGAAGCTGTCAGACATTGAAATTGGTTTTCTTAGTTATGTTGTTAATTGAATGTAATCTCAATTTTCTAGTCGGGTCTGCAATTTCTGGCAATCCTGGAAGCATTTTAGCTTATATACTTTCATTTTGTAAGATAATTGCATAATATATTGTGTTCTCAAAAAAATAGAAAGGAGAACAAAGATGGGTTCCAACTTGTTTGGAATTGATTAATAATTATGTTTTATAAATTTATAAAATCGTGGACGTCAATTTCTATTAGGAATGATCTAAGATTAATAGTATTTTATAAATTCTTATTCAGCAATAGGAATTTAATACTTGATAGATTATCTTCGTGCCTGTTTGAATGGGTTTTTACTAGTAGAGCATTTTTTAGAAAAGCATTTCTAAGAAATCAGTTGACTGTTTGGCTGTCAATTGAAAAAAATAACTTTTTAAAAGAATTTCATATAATAAACTGTTTAGTAACATAAAAATAACAAGTACTTTTATTAATTTTAACTATATTTTATTTTATAATAAAAATTATTTATGCATATAAATAATATTTAAAGTATATTAAACAATGAGTTTATATTTACTTTACAATTGTTTGACAAATTCACTTCCATCTTGTAGGAAATTATTTAAAGAGATGTCTAATTTTCTTGTAGGAAATAAAACTAATATTAAAAATAAATATTAAAATATATAAAAAAGCTAAATAATATTATAATCCTAAAATAAATATTCAAGTTGAGTAAATAGTTAAATACATAATAAATTATGCATTTTATTGTCGGAATCATTATCAGAAGATGACCTCTGTATTAAAATATATAAATAAATAAATAATAAGCTTATTGTATGACAAGGTAATATAGCAATAATCATAACACAATAATAATAAAATACAATTTAATTCATTACAACAAAATTAACGAAATAAAAATCGAATACAACACGTTACAAGTAGTGAATTCCAATATATCACGTTACAAGTAGTCCAATATTAGTAACCAAATACATGTCTAATTCATTACAAAAATCACAATAATTTCATTTTTTTTAAGTCATTAGATTTGAAGATCAACATCCTTAAGCGTAACAAACATCTTTCTATTATTAATATAAAACTTTGCTAATTTTAAAATTATTAAATTTACTTTAAACTAATAATTTAAAATTATTGTAAAATTATTAATTTAAATCAAATACAGCAAAATTTTTATATCGTTGATGTTTTTATTATTTTGTTTAATTTAAATAACGTTTAATTAGTTAGAATCAAGTATAAAAAATTACCATTTTAATTTAGATATATTTAATTGTTATTTTTCCTAAAATAAAAAAATAAAAATAAAATTAATACTTTTAATTTGATCCGTAAATATATGTAGTTGGTCATAATTAGTTATGGTAAGCTACTCTCAAGAAGGTATACGACAGTACATTTATTTCATTAATATTTCATATTATACATAGTTTTTTTATACATAATTTCATGAAATTTTAGTACTTAAAATTAGGGATATCAATTTTTATTTTTTTTAAAAACAAAACGACGTGATTTTCAACAAAACGATATTGTTTTGCCCATACCAAGTTGGTCCTCAAGTAGGGCTGAACCTAGGCAACCCGATCCTTAGCCCTACCCAAGGCCCGATCAACCTAAAAATTAAACCCAATTCCCGCTTAAGACTTGGTCAGGCATCGCCAAGTTTGCTTAGAATTAGACTAATTTTAGTTTAAATGTATTAAATTCTATAAAAATGAGTCAACGTATGTGAGATTCATATATATATGTCAATGTATCTGATCATGGCCCAAAAATTTCAACCCAAAATCTGAACAAAAATTAGGCTAGATCTTCCAAACTTAATTCAGGCTTTATCCATTACACACAACTAAAATGCCAACTCTAGTTGGAGGCCTACCCCAACTCATGCTATCACTGATGCACCTTTTTTGCATAGTAGTTAGTAGAGAAGGGAATGGGATATGCTTTCAGTTTCATGAAGAGGAAGAATGAGCATTTCACTATCTAGTCTACATAATATAGGTATACTTTCACTAGTCTAGGAAATGCAAATAAAAAGGGTACCGGTGATATTGTTAATAAAGCTTGTATTCCTGCGAATAAGTATATACCAAGATTGTCCTACTTGGCCAATTGCCTGGGATCATAGAACCATGGCCAAATTTTTAGTAGGTCATATGTAAGTAGAAGTAATTATATAGCCAATAAGATTAGATTGTGATATGACCCAGTCCATCAAAACATACACTAGAAGATAGAAGTGGTAGAAGCGTGACTGGGGCACAATCCAACTTTCCATTTTATAGCTGTAGGAGAACGTGGGTTAAGAGCTATAGTTCAGGGGAACTTAATGCTTTAGTGTCAATATTTGTAGGAAATAGTTGTCGTAATGCGTGTCTTAGTTTTAGGAGTTAGTCATTTCACTTCTATTTAATTAGTGTTCAGATCGTCTCATGGATGTATGGTCATTTACTATATTTATGATTGGAGATTCTCCTTTGGGTTATCAGATTGGTATATGTTTAGGATTCTTGCTTATATCCATCTGATAAATTGTGCTCTTTATTTTTTTATTACTTCACTCTTCGTGGTTCCTATCATTCTGGTATCAAAGCCAGTTTGGGCACCATGGTGACCACACGATCTATTGTATCCATCAACGACCCAGAACCTACCAATGAACCAGATCCAATTCTCCAGCAATTAACTGCCATTGCATCCAAGTTGAATACGGTGGATCAATTAGCGACAGAAGTAGCTGCTCTCAAGACGCACTCCAGTGACTCTCCACATGTCGGAACTAGCCAGCGAGACCGAGATCGAGACAAGGCCCTATATGAAGAAGGGGATGATGCAGACAGTCCTTGGTGGCTTAAAAACCCATCTCGCAAGCCTCATACTAAAATGGAGTTTTCGAAATTCGAAGGAGGAGACCCAAGAGGTTGGATACTAAAAGCTGAAAAATATTTTCGGTATTACCAAACTCCTGACGAACTGAAGGTAGATATTGCAGCAATGTATTAGGGGAGATACGTTAGATTTGTTTGCTTGGATTAATAGTGAACGTACTCTTTTATATTAGGAAGAGTTAGTGAAAGCATTGCAGGAAAATTATGGCCCTGCGGAATTTCAAAATCCTGACGAAATATCTTTGCAGCGTTAAGCAGGTGGGAACTGTGCAGGAATACAGGATTGAATTTGCCAAACATGCTGCCAGAGTTAAAAATTGGCCTGAACATTGCTTGTTGGGCGTTTTTATTTATAGGCTCAAAGAAGAACTAAAAGCGGATGCGAGGATACACAAACCCAAAAGTGTTTATCGGGCTTGCAACTTAGCTTTAAAATATGAAACTAAAGCTCAATCAATACATGGATCAAAGAAAAACAACTTGGGCTATGCGGGTCGACCTGACAACGTGGATACCCGAACCCCAAATCCATCTAGGCCACCATTCACGCGGGTTCCTCCATCTTCGCAGAACACAGCTCCAACATCGCGATTTTCTTCCACATCTTCCACAAATCTGTTAGGGACTGGTCGAACTTGGGACATGGAGAGACAGGCAAGGAGAGACAAGGGATTATGTTTCAGATGCAATGAGAAATTCATATCAGGACATCGCTGCAAGCCATCAAACCTCGCCTTGATGGAGCTGACCGACGACGGTGTTTTAGAAGAAGGAGAGGAGTTGAGCAGAGACGACACCGAACTAGAATCTGAGGAATTGGTTGAGTGTAACATCCAGATCACTCGCTTACAGATATTGTTCGCTTTGGCGCCTTGGCCCAGCCAAGCCCTCACGGTTTTGCTTTTCCCGAGGTCTTTTCAGGAGGTCACCCATCCCAGAACTACTCTCATCCAAGCACATTTAACCTCGGAGTTCTGATGGGATCTGGTCCATTAGGCCATGGAAAACGTGTCTGTAAGGGAGAGATATCCATACCCTTAGAAGGCGTACTTCGTTCCCCTCTCCAACCGATGTGAGATCTCACACTCTCCACCCCCTTAGGGCCCAGCCCTCTTTGGGGTCCAGCCTAGCCGGCACAACTGTTCAGGTACCGGCTCTGATACCACCTGTAACATCCCAGATCACCCATTTACAGATATTGTCCGCTTTGAGGGCTTGGCCTTAGAGTGTGAGATCTCACATCGGTTAGAGAGGGGAACGAAGTACGCCCTATAAGGGTATGAATACCTCTCCCTTACAGATGAGTTTTCCATGACCTAATGCACCGGATCCCATCGAAACTCCGAGGTTAAACATGCTTGGGCGAGAGTAGTTCCAGGATGGGTGACCTCTTCGGAAGGCCTCGGGAAAAGAAAAACTGTGAGGGCTTGGCTAGGCCAAGGCGCCAAAGCGGCTAATATCTGTAAGCGGGTGATCTGGGATGTTACAGGTGGTATCAGAGCCGGTACCCGAACCGTTGTGTCAGCTAGGCTGGACCCCAAAGAGGGCTGGGCCCTAAGGGGTGAAGAGTGTGAGATCCCACATCGGTTGGAGAGGGAAACGAAGTACGCCTTTTAAGGGTACGGATACCTCTCCCTTACAGACGTGTTTTTCATGGCCTAATGGACCAGATCCCATCAGAACTCCGAGGTTAAATGTGCTTGAGTGAGAGTAGTTCTGGGATGGGTGACCTCTTGGGAAGGCCTCGAAAAAAGCAAAATCGTGAGGGCTTGGCTGGGCCAAGGGGCCAAGCGGACAGTATCTATAAGCGGGTGATCTGGGATGTTACAAGTGGTATCAGAGCCGGTACCCGAACCGTTGTGCCAGCTAGGCTGGACCCCAAAGAGGGCTGGGCCCTAAGGGTTGGAGAGTGTGAGATCCCACATTGGATGGAGAGGGGAACGAAGTACGCCTTATAAGGGTACGAATACCTCTCCCTTACAGACACGTTTTCCATGACCTAATGGACCATATCCCATCGGAACTCCGAGGTTAAATATGCTTGGGGGAGAGTAGTTCTAGGATGGGTAACCTCCTAGGAAGGCCTCGGGAAAAGCAAAACTGTGAGGGTTTGGCTGGGCCAAGGCCCAAAGCGGACAATATCTGTAAGCGGGTGATCTGGGATGTTACAGTAGTATCAGAGCCGGTACCCGAACCGTTCTGTCAGCTAGGCTAGACCCCAAAGAGGGCAAGGCCCTAAGGGGGTAGAGAGTGTGAGATCCCACATCGGTTGGAGAGGGAAATGAAGTACGCCCTATAAGGGTATGGATATCTCTCCCTTACAGACGCGTTTTTCATAGCCTAATGCACCGGATCCCATCGGAACTCCGAGGTTAAACGTGCTTGGGCGAGAGTAGTTCCAGGATGGGTGACCTCCTGGGAAGGCCTCGAGAAAAACCAAAATCGTGAGGGTTTGGCTGGGCCAAGGCGCCAAAGCGGACAATATCTGTAAGAGAGTGGTTTGTGATGTTACAGTGGTATCAGAGCGGGTACCCGAACCGTTGTGCCAGCTAGGCTGGTCCCCAAAGAGGGTTGGGCCCTAAGGGGTGGACAGTGTGCGATCCCACATCGGTTGGAGAGGGGAACGAAGTATGCCTTATAAGGGTATGGATACCTTTCCCTTACAGACGCGTTTTCCATGGCCTAATGGACCAGATCCCATTGAAACTCCGAGGTTAAATGTGCTTGGAGAAGAGTAGTTCTAGGATGGGTAACCTCCTGGGAAGGCCTCGGGGAAAGCAAAACCGTGAGGGCTTGGCTAGGCCAAGGCCCAAAGCGGACAATATCTGTAAGCGGGTGATCTAGGATGTTACACTGAGATTTCGTTCCATGCCATTTTGGGAAAGTCAATTGGGGCAACGATGAAGCTCAAGGGGACGATTAATTCCAGGGAAGTATTTCTTCTTGTTGACAGTGGGTCTACCTACAATTTTATCTCTAGCTCTTTGGTTTTTGATCTTAGTTTACCTATACAAAATGTCCCTACATTTGGTGTTCAGATTGGGAATGGAGAAGTAATCAAATGTAACACCATATGCAAAAAGTTGGAAGTCAAATTACCTAGACTTATCATCACGGAGGATTTCTATCCTTTCTCCATTGGTGGTTCAGACATGGTCTTGGGAATCAAGTGGCTAGCTTCATTAAACACTGTGCAAGCAAATTGGAACGAGATGTTTCTTATCTTTCATCTCAATGGACGAAAATACAGGCTACAAGGGGTGCCTAAGAATAATCTAGGGGGAGCAGCCTTACAGAGTTTCTTTTTACAAGATACTAGCACAGAAAGTTCTTCAAAAGAACTACAAAATCTCCTGCGCAACTATTCAATGGTCTTTAAAGAACCCGCCTCCCTGCCGCCCTTCAGAAGTCATTCTCACTCTATTCCTTTGTTGCATGAAGCAAGACCACCCAATATACGGCCCTATCGCTATCCTCATTACCAAAAAGCTGAAATTGAGAAACAAGTGGAACATCTGATGAAACTTGGATTTATCCGCCCCAGCACCAGCCCCTTTGCCAGCCCAGTTCTGTTGGTTAAAAAAAAGGACTCCTTTTGGCGATTATGTGTGGATTACAGGGGTCTCAACCAGATAACAGTGCCTGACAAATATCCAATATCGAATATTGATGAATTGTTAGATGAACTTAATGGTGCTTCAATATTTTCAAAAATCGACCTTCGCTCTGGATATCATCAAATTCGGGTAACACTAGAAGATATCCCTAAAATGGCATTCCGAACACACTACGGACATTATGAATTCATAGTAATGCCGTTTGGCCTTTTCAATGCGCCATCAACCTTTCAAGCAGCCATGAATGACCTCTTTCGTCCCTATCTTAGAAAATTCATTCTGATGTTCTTTGATGATATACTAATTTTCAGTTCCTCTTTGCATGAACACTTAAAGCACTTAGCAATTACTCTAAACACTCTCGAACTTAACTCTTATCATGCTAACGTTAAGAAGTGTGTGTTTGGCCAATCACAAGTACATTTCCTGGGTCATGTGATTTCCAAAGTAGGAGTCGGGGTCAAAATTCAAGCAGTGCTCAATTGGCGTCTACCTAATAATGTCAAGGAACTTTGTGGCTTCCTAGGACTTACGGGTTATTACCATCGCTTTTGTGAAGAGTTATAGAATGATTGCCAAGCCCTTAACTGAACTCACCAAGAAAAATGGATTCTGTTGGTCCCCTTCAGCAATTGCGGCATTTGAGCATCTCAAAGGAACCCTCACTTCTGTTTCGGTGTTGCAATTGCCAAATTTTGACAAACCCTTCATTGTTGAATGTGATGCATCAGCAGAAGGAGTTGGGGAAATATTGCTATAAGACGATCATCCGGTTGCATACTTTAGTAAGGGTCTATCTTTTTCCAATCGCTTCAAATCAGCATATAACTGAGAGCTCCTGGCGCTGGTTTTAGTACTTCAACAATGGAAACATTATTTGCTTGGGCGTTCTTTCTTTGTTAGAACTGATCATCACAGTCTCAAGCACCTCCTTCAAAAGCGCTTCACCACCCATGAACAGTAACGCCTCATCATGAAGTTGTTGCCCTTTGACTACACAATTAATTATAAAGCAGGAAAAGACAATCAGGGAGAGGATGCTTTATCTCGAAAACCACAACATGCTGACCTGTTTGCTCTGACAATGCCAATATCGCAAGACTTTTCAGATCTTTCTACTACATTACGCCAGGATCCTCATACGCAGACTATCATCCAGTCAGTACAGCAGAACTCCTCATCATTACCAGATTTTTCCTTGGCTGATAACAAACTCTTCTATAAAGGTCGTTTGGTGATACCACACCAACCTCTCCTACGACAAAATCTATTGGAAGAAGCCCGTGAATCCTTTACTGGTGGTCATGGAGGGTATTTGAAAACATTGCACAGGTTAAGCTCCAACTTTCACTGGCTGCGAACGAAAAATGATGTTAAACTTTTTGTGCAGCAGTGTTTCGAATGTCAGCAGAATAAATATCAAACACTGGCACCAGCAGGACTTTTACAACCTCTGCCCGTACCTCATCGCATTTGGGAGGACATTTCTCTTGATTTTATCAGGCATCTCCCCAAATCTAAAGGTTTCGATACCATACTTGTGGTTGTGGATCGTTTCAGCAAATATAGCCACTTTATGACATTGTCTCACCCCTATACTGCCAAGTCTGTGGCTACTGTGTTTTGTAGGGAAATTGTTCGTTTACATGGAGTACCTCGCTCCATTGTATCCGACCGAGACACCATCTTCCTTAGCTCTTTTTGGCAGGAACTATTTCAACTAAGTCAAACTAAATTGCATATGAGCACTGCTTACCATTCGCAATCGGATGACCAAACAGAAGTTGTCAATAGATGCTTGCAGGCCTATTTGAGATGCTTTGCGCATGAGCAACCTTATACCTGGAGCACATACTTAAGCTGGGCTGAATATTCTTTTAATACGGGTTTTCACACTTCTACCAAGACTACTCCCTTTAAATTGGTTTATAGAAGAGATCCCCCAACCCTTCATCCTTTTGTTAGGGGAGAAACCAACAATGCTGATCTAGAGGAACAGCTTCAGCAACGGGATGATATGCTTAAACTCTTGAGAGATAATTTGACCAAAGCTCAGTCCCGTATGAAAGCTCAAGCTGACTCTAAAAGACGAGAACTATCATTTTCACCTGGGGATGCAATTTTTCTTCAGATTCAGCTTTACCGCCAGCAGCCCTTATCAAAAAGGAAATATGAAAAACTCCCCCTGTTTTTTTAGTCCTAAACCAAATAGGCTCTGTAGCTTATGAGTTGGAACTTCCTCCTTCTGCCAAAATACATCCTGTCTTTCATGGCTCTCTGCTTCGTCCAGCTTTCGGTCATCCCCCCACCATACCACCGACTGAGCTACCTCTCACAGCCACGTGGGAACTCCACTTACAGCCAGCAAAAGTCCTACAACATCGCTGGAAATCAATTTCACGCAAACCAACTTTGGAGCTCTTAATACTGTGGAAGGGACGACCATTAGAGGAAGCTAGTTGGGAGGAGTATGATTTGCTGACTCAGCAATTTTCGGCTTTTCTCCTTGAGGACAAGGCGTTTTTTCAGAGGGGGAGCAATGATATGACCCAGCCCATCAAAACATACACTAAAAGACAGAAGAGGCAGAAGCGTGACCAGGGCTCAGTCCAACTTTCCATTTTACAGCTGTAGGAGAACGTGGGTTAAGAGCTATAATTCAGGGGCACTTAATGCTTTACATGTCAATATTTGTAGGAAACAGTTGTCGTAATGCGTGTCTTAGTTTTAGGAGTTAGTTATTTCACTTCTATTTAATTAGTGTTCAGATCGTCTCATGGATGTATGGTCATTTACTCTATTTATGATTGGAGATTCTCCT
>JAOQMQ010000008.1:6007786-6020287 GCA_027563845.1 Erythroxylum subrotundum
AGCAGGTGCTAGATTAAGATTGAGGAGATGTAGAATCTTTAAGAGCTGAAATAGGAGTAGCTTTGTGGACGATTAGAGTCGAAGCCTCCAAGTGAATGAATATCTACCCCTACGGTCACCTGTTATTGTACTTCTCTACAAACCAAGGAATAAGCTTATTCTAATACCGATAAGGGAGATCAGATCCAGTCTCACAATCTTTCTCTATTAAAGATTAAAAACTCAAATCTTACTGAATCTCTTGGACATATGGTATTGACTGTTAGAAACTTTGAATCATGTGTTTGACACCCTTTGATCTTCTTCATCCACTCTCTGGTGATATAGCTAGATCATCCATTCCTTCAACTCCTGGATACTCTTTTCCTGTCTCAGCTCCAATTCTTGTAGTTGTGCTTTTATGTTTTCTTCCAGCAGTCTCATATTTTAAGATCTTGCTCCTTCCTTCATTTCAATTCGTTACCCCTGAGAAGCAATACTCTAATACCAAATTATAGTAACAATTTGTGGAGATGGCTAAACGTGATTGGAGTTAATAAATTAGGAATATTTAGATGAGAGATTACAGATTAGAGAGAGAGAGAAGCTAAGCTCGATACAATGTTATACAACGACTACACTAATGGTACGGATAAAAACAATGGGGTTGAGATACATCAGGTTCATGCTGCAAATTAATAATTTCTCATAAGCAGATGACGTAACACTGACTTTTTTCTGATAAGAAGCATTGAGCTCGTCTTCCATTTATCAGGGCATTGATTGCTACTTCTATGTATATTATCTCATTGTTCTTCCCTTTTTAAATGTAGAGAAGGCATCAGCAAATATACCAATTACAAACAGAAAACAAAATATGCTCCAGAGGACAAAAATCCAAAACAAATAAAGCCAGGAAAAAATTGTGAAACCTTTACAACCTGTACAAAATTCCACATTGGATTGCTGCTATTGCAGCATATTTTCGGAAAATTTCCATCTGCTCTGATGCCTCTGTGCCTCTGGGCAACATTTTTGCCTGCATCTTTATACAATACTACTTCTTTGAGTATGTAAGATATGGGTCTTGCGCAATGGTTAAAACATCTGGTCTCTCTGCTTGGTTATAAGTCAGACAACGACGAATCAATTCCTGCAATCCAGCATAGACATGCATTAATTCACCATCTATTGACGACGACATAAATTCATTCTTATCAGAATCTTGAGATGTAACTGGAAACTGAACAACATAAAGGTGAAAAACCGTAAATTGAAAAGGCTAACATTAAAAGGGACATGCCTCTTCAGATTTCTTCTGTTAACCTTTCAATTAAGTGTGTTCAACAGATATTATTTGCTGTTGGACCTAGTTGAGCTTAAGACAGGAACTGTTAACCATGGCTAAGCAATTCTACTGAACCTTAACTTCCCAAAAAAAAAAAACCTGTTGAACCTCAGAATTTCGAGAATAACAAGAAGAATATAGAACTTAGTTCCATGGCAACCTAAACAACTACAGAGCTAATACTTGTAAATACTGATAAACCAAAGAGTATTTTAATCAGACTCACCTTTGCCTCACCAGAAACAGTAGGCTTTGAAGGAAATTCTACCCTACGAGCTTTGATAATTGTATCTTCACGTAATATCCTTTCTTGTGTTTGGTCATGACCAAAAGGACGTCTGCCGAATAGCATTTGGTAAAACAAAACTCCTGCTGACCATACATCAACCTGTACCCAAAAGTAGAAAAAGGAAAAGAGCAAAGGAATGCATTTAATTGGATAGAAAATTCTACTCAATAAGGTGGCTTTTGCCAGAATTAGGAGTTCTGAGGAAAGACAACCACTCAATGAAAATGCTTTAACCAAAGCAGAAAGTAAGAGAATCTCATTCGAGGAAAGCATTTATTTTGACATGTTCAATAACATTAATTGAGATCCTTGGCTTCCTGACCTTTGATGATATCAAAGGGGTCCTACTGAGCTCAAAGCATTCCGGTGGCAAGTACCTAAATTTTCAAAAGGAGGAAAAAGTACTAATCAGCATACCTACCATAAGCCAAACCAAGTAATACAAGCTACTGCAAAATATAGAACAAAAGCTAAATCATATAATAGATGAAAATCTTTATACTGATTCCCATCATAGAAAAATCGTCTAATTCCAAGTTAATTCTGAGTTCCAAGCACACATATATAGCACAAACTAAGAATAAAACTGAAGTTAAAATACCGAGAGACAGATCATTAATTCATTACCTCTGTCTAAGAATTTTATGCAATCTCAAGCCAAATTTAGAGCTATTTTATTACTAGGATTAGTCTTATTTTCTATGTTTCCCTTTATTCGATACTTTATTTCAGTCTTGTGTCTAGGTTTGGCATACAATTGACAAGTGAGAACTTAAGCCTCTTCAATGCCTTTCCTAAGCCTTTCCTTTTTACTTCTGTTTCTCCTTCTCTCCCTCTTTATCTTCCCTATGTCCCATCAATAACGCACCAATATTGAGAAACATAACTTTCAGACATCAATTCTCCATGATAACTATATATAGACAAAGCATTCACCGGTGCTCCATTCACACCGATTGTAGATAGTATTGACTCTCATGCTCATAAATTATTGTCCCTATTACTAACAAATTCACATTCAACTGTTTTATCTTTCCCAGGTCTATATGAATCTATGAACTTGTATTTACAACTCATCTCATATGAAACTATAGCATGGCTCACCAATATGTTCCTGCACCCTGGGAAGTAAGTTCCATCCCCTGAGACCCAACATCATCCTCCACTATCTTACTAAGACCAAAATCAGTAACTTTTGCTACACCAAACTCATCGAACAGAACATTCCCAGGCTTCAAATCATAATGGATAATCTTCTGTGCTCTCTTATTCAAGTATATAAGGCCTTGAAATATCTGGACAATAATGATCCTAGCTTCCCTCTCTGGTAAAATGGGTGTGGCTTTGAGAACAGCATCAAGATCTTTTCCTGAAAGAAAAAGAAGTGTGATTCAAGACAAAAGATCTTAGTAAGCATAGGATGTACTTGTTCCTTTTCAGAAAAGAGCAAGTCTAAAAATCTAAATTAGAAGATGGATAACACGTTCAAAAATAAGCCTCATACCACTGCAGTACTCTAAGACGGTGCCGAAGGTATTATGATCAATCTCAAAAGTGTCCCAGAGCCGAACAATGTTGTTATGCACCAAGGTTTTATGAATATTGTATTCACGTATTGCATGCCTTATGTAACTTTGCTTCTTATCCTCACTCCACTGAGCATTAAGACCATGAAGTTTGCATGCAACGTATCTATGCTCAACCAGATCATAAGCCTGCTGAAAATTTCTACTTCAAAACATTGACAATGGTATTTTCTGAAAGTGTCGATTAAAAGAGTAATGTATTTTTGTACTGGAACTAAAAGTCGAGCAAGTAGGGAATGAAACAATCATGGAAGATAATGAATCTCCAAAGTTCTGACCTTGTAAACCTCACTGAACCCTCCTTTACCAAGAAGATTTAGAAGGGCATATCGATGATTCAAAATCTGGAAATTGTTAAAACGAGAGCCATCTTCATCTCGTATTCGCTTCATTTCTCGTATAAGTCGTCCCTTTTCCAGTTCATAGCGATCTCTTTCACGCAATATAATATCCTCCTCCTATGTAGAATCAGAGAATCAACAAACAAGTATGCAGGTGTATCAGAATAAATGTCATTTCTGTGATCTTTATGAAAATGGATACATCAGGAACCTACACGCTTGATGCTTGTCAAACGAGATTTGAATATCTCATCTTGAATGAGAAAATCTTCTTCTTGTGTGCCTAATTCTGCATCTGCCCCATCACTCTTATCTTCATAGCAGCAGAAACTGGCTGTTAGTTCTTATGGTGTTTCTCAAAACCTCAAAAAACAAGAGGTCTATGCTCACCAACTAAGATGTAATATGAGAGGTAGCATGCTTCAAGCATGACCAATGCACTCATATTTTGGAGTTAAAAAAGGATTATTCACTGAAGACCATGAAAATGAGCAACTAATAGGAAATTTTGAAAAACTTCCAAAGAAGCAGATCAAGAAGACCATGACATAAGTGCTGATAAGAATTATAATTCCAATTATCAACAAGTTCTATAAGCAACTCTCTTAAACTCTTCTATTCTCCTTCACGTTGATTTGTCCAAAAGTTTAAGATGTTTAACATGGGTCTGGCTATAAGAAAAGATATAAGCAGTTTCTAGGTGTTAAGACATTACCAGATTGTCGTTTCTTCAATGATTTTCGTTGCCGCTCAACAGCCTCCTTTGTTTCCAGTAATTGCCTCTACAAAATCAGATCATACTTACAACCTTACAACCCTAATAATATGTTTCCCATCAACAATAGAAAAAACATAGTGCTTTTCAACATTTAGAGAAGCAATATATGCAATCTGACGAAAATGTACAAAACACCAGTTCACCAGTAGAAATTTTGAAAAGGAGAGAGAACATACAAGATGAGAATTTAGATCCTTCAGGACTTGCCCATCCTCCCATGTCTCAGAGATGACAGTTCCGGCTCTGTGAACGAAATATCAACATAATGACAAATAATGTCACAAAATGCCGAAGTATAACCAATTACAATACGAAAGGATTAATGAGGAAGAAATCAATCCTGAAACATCAAATGAAGGCCCTTCTAGGTCTAGTATGCTTTAACTTGAATAATGTTTTGATGATGATGTCATTTTATGGTTTTTAAGCATGTCATATCATTGCATCAAGCAACTTAAGAATTCCTACAAGCTATTGGGTGACAATCAAGATATTTCAAGCAACAGCAAGAGAGTGGGAATGCTACTCAAATCCAAAAGAAATGCCTTGCATATTTCTACAAACTCCAACAACTCTCAACACCAATTGACCATGTTGATGTTTGCCTCTTAAATGCTCTCATTACTTGAATAAATCCTTTTCTTTTTTTGTATATTAATCATGCAGCAAACAATGGAGCAACAGTGGTCCAAATCTTGGAACACCGCTTAGACAAAAATGGAAAAAGAAAAAGTATGCTGAAGTACCTTATCACACCCACATTTCCAAGTCTTAAAGAGTCCTGGCGTACTTTCATCCTAGCTTCTTGTCTCTCTGCTTTTGAAACAGATATTAGCAGATCAGATATTATTTTTGTTCTCTGCATCCATAAGGTAATTAATGTTAGAAATGGTCCCAAACATGTGTTTATAAAATTAAATTAAGTGATCCTGTATTTCCAAGGATGAGATAGCATACCAAACAACCAACTGTTTTCAATCCAAATTAAGTGTGCATACAAAACCATGAAATCCTGATCCAATTTGAGACTAAGGAGAACACTTCAAGACCGATAACAGAAATCAGTGTATCCAAGTAGAAATCCTACTAACTGACTTGTCCAAAACGGGGGAGATGCAAATCTAGAATGGTTCTCCATAGTGTCAATAGCATGTTGTTCAGGCAGACTCAATGGTTAATAGATTAGCAAAGATTACGCAACTACAAATATCAATTTTTTACTGTGCAATGCCTAGATCACAGACTATTAGTAGGCTACGTACGTATCCTACTGATTTTCTCATAAAACTAAGTCTCCAGAAGAGTAATTCTTATACCATTACAAGGACATTCGGCAATCCTTGCTATAGCATTTAGGCTGGCAAAAGACAGCATTCCAGGATCATTACGGTTCTTTTAGGCCAAATATTGTAAAATAAATAAAAATCAGAAAATCTTACAACTTGTTCTATCAATCCTAGAAATCATTTCGGAAGTATTTAAGAGATCAAGAATCTCAGAAGATACTAATAAATAATTAGTCCACTTGTCAAGTTTGCCACCATGTTTACAAGGCAACAGGTTAGATGTAAGATTCACAACCTATAAGATTAAATTCATTCATCACGAAGAAAACTAGTATATAGATACAACTCTCAATATTACATAAAAAACTTAAGGCAAGCTTGATGAGGAAGTAAAAAGGATATAAATGCAAGTTACTAAATCCTTTAAATAAAACTCATGTAAGAAAATGAAGAGTCTTCCATGAACACACCTTTGGCTTCATTTGCTGCTCAAAATCTTTAAGTTCCTTTAATTCCTGAGGAGAAAAACATGAGGAAGTAGAAACTTTATAAGATGAACATGCTTAATGGACATCCAGAATCAATAACGTAATGAGAACAGTATACCTTTTCCAACTGCCGATACATATCAAGATTGTCAGATGCCTCTTGACGAGATTTACGTACGTCCTCCTCCAATGCTGCAACTTTTGCACGTAGTGATGGGAGGTCCTCCTAATTCAAGATGACAAAAAGGTAGCATTACAACTTCAAAATGTCAATCCCATGCTATAATCAAAGGAAGCCAGAAGAAGCCCCTCAAAATGTCAATCCCATGCTATAATCAAAGGAAGCCAGAAGAAGACCCTCAACCACTCAAAAGCCTTACAAGTCAAAAGAAAGATTTTTTCCTAACAGGTAAAAGAATTTTAAGAAATAAAATCAGTGAATTGCTACCTCCACTGAAGTCCGACCATTACTCCAAATTTGCTCTTTGGGCTTATTCTCCTGCAAGAAAAATACAAAGGGTCGTTATAAGGCATTTCCTGTCAATGCGAGTCCTAACTTCCTCACTAGTGATCTACAAATAATGGCAGCATGATATAGCAAAACTCTTTACTTTATATTTGAGAGCCTCCACTTATGCTTTATAACATAGAAACCATTTATGTTTCTAACAGCCAACAGTGATTAAATTGAGAAAAAATTTATAATGAATCCATTAAAAAAATTCTTGAGTGGACCCTACATGGCATTTTTCAGCTACAGCTTGTTCCTCGTAACACTGACAAACTAGAGGCAACTAAGTTCCAAGTTTTTTTTTCACATACTCATGATCCAGATTTAAATATAAGACGAAACTTCAATAACTTTCAGAATCTTTACATGGGATATGATTGCAAATTTATAAGCAACATGAATAATGCATGTATAGAAATACTGATATTTGAGTGAGTGTGATTACGATTGAGTCTTCCTCAGTGAAGTAATGGTCTAACCCCTTTGTACACAATCTAGTTTCTACACACTATAATTTGGGGTTTAGTAGTATAAATTCTCTGTTTCCTTCCGCACAGTTATGCAAGAAGTAAAGACCTCTTGAATGCCTTTCAGACGTGAGTCTAACCCCTTTGTACTTCATAATCTTATTTCTACACACTAGACTTTGGGGTTCAGTTAGTAATACAAATTCTCTGTTTCATTCTACACAATTATGCAAGCAGTCAAGACCTATTGAAATGCCCTTCAGACTTGGGCCTAACCCCTTTCTACTTTATAATTTAGTTTCTACACACTATACTTCGGGGTTTAGTTAGTAATATAAATTCTTTGCTTCCTTCTACACAATTATGCATTTAGTAAAGACCTCTTGAATGCGCTTCAGACTTGAGTCTAACCCCTTTCTACTTCATAATCTACTTTCTACACGCTATACTTTAGGGTTTAGCTAGGAATACAAATTCTCTGTTTCCTTCTACACAGTTATGCAAGTAGTAAAGGCCTCTTGAATGCCTTTCGGACTTGAGACTCAATACCACCAAACTCCACATAAAGGCAAAATTACATGAGGTTATCAAAATTTTCCCACTAAGAACCTCATTTTCCTTAAAGATTTCAAGGAAAATGATTCAAAGTTTCCTGACCGACATGGAAATCAATCTCCTAATGTGTTATGCATGCAGATGGCAGGACTCTCTCTCTCCAATGCAACAGCACATCCAAACATAACAGCATGCAGGAATTGTTAATAACATCATTAACTAATCATTGTTCTCTAAAGCCAAGTACATCTTATGAGATATATAACATTAGCCTTTGACCCCAATATACATTAAAGAATTTTAAATCATAGTATCAGGTCAGGCTTTTGCCATGCAGGTCATATTTCATCTTAACAAAGTTCAATTTTCTTGCCATATCATTAGCTGTTTCCATTTGCTTTAGGTGTTTACCACAAATAAAACCATCAACATGATTGACTTAGAGGCATTTCAGCAAAATGGGATCTCCAAGTCAGTGATGGTAAGTTTAGAAGAAGGCCAACCTAGTGATTTTCAAGTTTAAATTATACAGAGCCCTGAACTGGGCTTCAGGCCATGCTATTACATCTGGATATCTCTTTTTCATACATATATATAATATGTTGGACTGCAATACAATTTTCATATGTGTATCAGAAGTACGAATCTTTGACACAAATTGCAGTTACTTTATCCACAGCCTTCACGAGTGTCATAATCTTCTTGTTTGACAATAAGCAGAAGTCTCATGGCAGGTATTTAACACGTTGCCTTGCAAGATAATAGATTCAGGTAGATGCCTCTAGTCGGATGGACATTTAAAGTTCTAAGTTGGCCAGAACAGATAATCACAACTTTTGGTGATGCGCCATTCAAACCATCACCTGGCATAGGATTATCCTACACTTCATCGAATAAGAACTTTCCATAAACCCACTTCCACGGAGGTAAGAATGGCTGGTTGAATAAAAAAATTTTACCAAAGTACTCCCAGAGTCCACAGACTGGAGAGTAGATATTAGATGTATATAAGATTGACTCAATCACCTCCTCATATCAAACCATATCAGTAACCAACCTTTTTCTTTTTAACCCATTCTTGTAATAGGACAAGTAAAATCTGATGACACCTCATCACATGAAACCATATTGGTAACCGACATTTTTCTTTTTAATCCGTTCTTGTAATATGACCAGTAAAATCTGATGACAGCATTTTACAATGCGACCAACAGATAAGAAGAAAACATTCTAGCTTGATTACTATTAAAAGTCGTGTCTTTGTTTTTAATAAAAAACCATAAGATAAGAGTTGTGTTCCCCTAAACTTTCTTTCATGTGGTATAATACTGACCTTTTGATGGGAGTTCTCATGTTGACCATTTGAAACTAATGCTGTTGAAGCAGAAGTTTGTGATCTAATATGTTCATTGACTCTAGAACCACGACCTCTACCTGAATTTGAATTTCCTCTACCTCGAACCTGCTTTCTTCTACTTGTATCAAAAGCAGCCTTTGTCTCTACGGCTTCAGCACTTTTTTGCATTCCATCTGCTACTGGATGGGCCTTTTAGATAAAAATTTTATAGCAAAACACAGAGGAAGCATCCACCATAGCAACGAAGCTTTAGTTAAAATCAAGTGAAAAATAGTATGGGCTAGGTTTAGCACATACTCAGTTCCAACCAATCAATTTATCAATCATCAATCTACCTCCACACGTTCAATAGCATTTGTAGTACCATCCTCTAGTAGTCTCTGGCGCTTTTGGGTATTCGCTTGTATAAGAAACTCCTCACCATTCTGACATAAATGAATAAATGACAGAGTGATGAGATGGAAACCAAATTATTAATGTGTGTACCTTTAACCGGGTCGTTAATGCAAAGAGGGAATTCTTCATAAAGGAAACAGCCACTTAACAATTGTTGCTAAATGCCCAAACAATTACAAGTTAAGTGCTTATTTCAGAAAAGAAGAAGTACCAAGCAATTTCTGAGATGAATATCTATACACTCCAACATATGAGGAACTATTTGTCTGAAATTCTGTTATCTACAATCACTTGGAATTCTTTGCACCAATTTTTCTTTTTGCACATGGTAAAAAATATAGCTTAAACAAATCACAATATAGCCAAATCAAATCAATGTTTACATTTAGCAATAAAAGAAATGTACAAGAATACTTATTAGATCGAAAACTTCTTCCATTTATGAGTTTGGATATTAACTAATATCACTCCCTAGGCCCCTTTAACTTGAGACTACATATTTCATATCAACTTGTGGATGATCCGATTGATAGAAACTCTACTCTACCCCCATCTCAAAGCCAGAAGGATACTGAACAAGGTGTAAAGAGTAAAGAAAAACATATATATCCTCAGAAAGAAACTGTTGGTGCATTCAAGATAGGATTACGCAAAATTCAAGTAGAGGAAGGAAAAGTAAGTATAATTTTCAATGCAGTTTTCTAACAGTAGACATAAATAAATCAATTCATAAATTACAATGTTATTCCTACATCGTTTTTTCCTATGAATGTGTTATTAGGTGCATAGGCTTGCATTTCGTGGAACTAGGAAGACGGGCAACGAAAACCAGACATTCATGAATCCTGTAAACTGGCTTGCGACCGATCCAAATCGCCCAAAACACTTGGCAGACGAAGTTCAATAGCTAAATAACAAAGTTTCAAATTTTGAGACTTCAATTCAAATGTCAAACAGATAAAAAAGCAACCTGGCACCATGTGTACATTTCTAAAGCTTCTACAAGAAGTGAACCCAATTCAAACACTTCAGATTCATAAACTAAGAAAAATTAGTAGGAATGATAGCATTAATAGGAGCTTACATCATCATCAGAATCGCTAGAACTCAAAGACTCCGGCAAGTTCTCACTAGGGCCAAGTTTTGTTGCACAAGAGGCAGATGACGATCGGGCGGCTGCCAAGTGTTGTTGCTGCGGCGGAGGCGGTGGCGGAGGGGGGGCGGAGGCGGAGGCGGTGGAAGATGTCTTGCCGACCATCCGAGCTTCGAGTTTTGCAATCTTGGTGGGTAAAGAATGGTCTGATTGGTTGGAAGAGTTTGACGAGAAATGCAACAACATGTCATCCGACATTGTACAGAAACCCCACTATTACGCAACCAAAACAAGTTTAGATCATCTGGGTAGGCTTAGAATTGAACAAAGCGAACTGGGTCTGGTTCAGAATTTGGAATAAACCCTAAAATGCTATTCTTTTGAGAAGAAAAAGTGTTGTCTTTGACAGCTTTTGATTGATACAAGGTAAAAGGCATGATCAGAGAAGAGGCCAGGATGGTCACAGTGAAAGAGAGTATAGGAAACAGAGTGAAAAAAGAGATCTTAGGGTGAGAACATAGGTAGCAAGGAAGAGGAATCAAAGTGGAAGAGAGAGGTAGAACAAGGAAAGATGGCCTTTTTGGTTTTGTTAATGCTATTTTTCACTATGTTGTGTACTTGTTGGGCATGAAAAGATACTAAACAGGGAGGAGATGTGTGTGGTGTAGTGTAATGGGTTTGATCAGGTTTAAGATTGCAAATTCAGATGCTAGAGAATTTAGGTTGTGGGGACTAGAAATGGCTGCAATCGCAAATGGGGAAGGGAATGGAAAGAGATGGAGAGAGAGGAGGTGGAAACTTAACTAATGTAATGTAGTCATTACAACATTGTTTCGTTTGGTTTTTCTTTCCTCTCTTATTGCCACATTACATTGTTTCGTTTGGCTTTTCTTTCCTTCCTTATTAACTTGCTTCGAGAGTGAGACACATCTAATTTTATTCACCCACAAGCCATCGCCCCAATTTGCCATTTATTTAAAAAGTTTGTGTTCCTGGAAAATGCCAACAATGACCTTTTGATAGGGTTTCAAAAAAGGTCCTACTACAACTCGTTTGCCCCTTTGATAGGGTTTCAAAAAAGTCCTACTACAACTCGTTTGCCGTGTTCAAGACACAATTCCTCGTCATTGACAATTTCGTATTGTAATGTCTGATATAAAACCGTACTGAATTGTTATTAAATTAATCTATTTAAGACTAAATTTCATTTTTTTCATTAAATATGAAAATAATAAATTCTTAAGAACTTAATTATTATTCTTTTCTCGCGTAGTTGACATCCTAAAGATTGTATACTCTATTGCTCAAGAAAATTCCTTAGATCCACTGGATCCATTAGGCACATCTTCCCATGTCCTTCCATGTGTTCATCAAGAGCTATAGTGAACATAGCCGCCATAGAGAGGACATGAAAGTACAATTAATCTCTGTTTCATCTATTTATGAAGAAAAAAGTCTAACGGAGCTACAGGCAACGGTCGATTACTTTGCCTTTTAAGACTAGTTCAACAAGTTTTGAAAACATTAGGATCTAAAATCGAGTTGCAATAGTACTAACAAACAAGAAAACAGTGGCGGCTCATTCCTTAATTAAATCGAAGAAAATATTTGAAAGGACAGCTAATGTCTATACGTCTCTTGAAATCAAAGAAAATGGTATTAAATAACCAAATGTGATTCAGAATGACTTTCACCACCCCCGTATGAATGGAATATTGGAACAAAACAAGCGAGAATGTTACATGGTGGTCACGCAGGTAAGATACAGCTTGGGGACCTATAATTTCACAAACACTTGGCAGAAGTTCGCACTTGAATCTTGGCTCGAGTCTTATCACCAATCATAATTTCTCCTTATTTCAGTGTTGTTATAGTTCTGAAATCTTGACGCAGAATATCTGTGCTGAAATGGTGATTCATGAAATGGAGTTCCAACATGACTTTGGTGCATTCTCGCTGATCCATGAAATGGTGGAGTGCCAACATGACTGTTGTATGGTGGAGTGCCAACATTTTGGTGCATTCTC
>JAOQMQ010000008.1:6036350-6047330 GCA_027563845.1 Erythroxylum subrotundum
GGGGCTACATGCAGTTTCAGTAGAATGAAAATTTGCGGGGCTACATGCAGCTTCAGTAGACTGAAAATTTTCATTTGACTTCCTCACATCTTCATTGGCTTTGAAAAAGAAAAGTGTACTTGATTGTTAATTGGTATTATCTATGCTTCAGGATTCTCTTGGAGGGAATTCAAAAACCATCATAATTGCAAATGTTAGTCCGTCGTTATGGTAAGTTGCCATTTTCGTTTTGTCATTGTTGCTTTTTATGCTCCTGAATTTCTTAGCTTCCCCCCAATGCCTTCTTTATCTCCTTGCGAAAGTGAAATTGTTTCATTGGAATAATCTTTCCCTTTTTTTTTCTTCTCTCTATGATATATGAAAAATTACGCCATAGGTAGAAGGGTTGAATCTCACTTGAATTAGAAAGTATTGCTGCCAACATTGCCAAGCAGACAACAGAACATAAATTTCCATACTTTGCTAACCTTTTTGTTGTTCATTTTAGTGGCAGTTATATCTCGAATTTTTGTAGCTTATAATAATATGCTTTACATCTTTATATATATGATATAAGCTTGATGTTCTAAATTTTTTCATCTCGTAATTTTCAATAGGATGCAATGTTTATGTTATAATGCCAACTTTAGCTGAATTGGTCTTCTCTTTCATCTTTCCACTTTTGATTTTTGTTGGTTTGCTTGCAGCTGTTCTCTGGAGACATTAAGCACTTTCAAGTTCGCACAGCGTGCGAAATTCATTAAAAACAATGTATGAAGCTACAGTTAGTACATTATATTGTTTTTTTGGAAGTCATGCCTGCAATGTAAAGGAATGGATTTAGGAAGTATAAATTATTTGACTCATTCACATCTCTTCTCTTTTAATTCCCTCGTAATTGCAATATGCAATAAATTGGGCCTTTGACCAACATCTATACTATTTTAATTCTTGTTGTCTTGCTACTGAACTTTCTGCTTGTCTCAGGCAATTGTTAATGAAGACACCTCGGGGGATGTCATTGCCATGCGAATGCAAATTCAACAGCTTAAGGTACTGTACTTGATTTGAGATTTTCTCATCTATGCTTATTTACCATGAAGTGGTGACACCAAATGTCTCCAGAGTAAGATGGACCAAGCTACTTATGAATGTAACCACCATTAACATCACTACGGTCAGGCTATAGGTGGAAATTTTCATTTTCTTTCTGAAATAATGGGTTATTTTCCTAATAAATAGTATTAATGTGATAGCAACAGTAAATCATTATACTAACTGGAGCTGAATTTGCAGAAAGAAGTATCCCGTCTTCGTGGTTTAGTCAATGGATCAGCTGAAAATTTGGAAAATGACAATTCAGTGATAAGCTTTCCAGGATCTCCGGGAATATTTAAGTGGGAAACAGAATCGTTTAGTCCACTTCTGTCAGGAAAAACGTCCTCTCAGGTAGGTGTTGGTTTTTCTTTATCTCGGCATATTCGGATTTGAATCTTCGTAAAGAACTATTATTTTCTTTGTCCCTTTTCAGAAGAAAGACTATGAAGCTGTCCTTGTTGCGGCATTCAGGAGGGAAAAAGATAAAGATTCTGCATTGAAGGCATCAACAGAAGAAATTCAAGCAGCTCTACGACTGGTATGCATGCAACATCTATCTCCCATTCGGGGTTGATGCTGTGCATTTGAGATGTAGACAAGGACTGGACATGTTTCCCTTTGTATTCTGTAAAAATGGAAATTGGAAGAAGATATGTAGGCCAAGCACCTAGGAAGTGGAATATAGCCCAAGAATTGGGTAGGATAGAAACATTTATATTGAATGGAAATAGTTAAATATAGATCTTTTTCATTTTGATTCAGAAGTTGAGAAGGCAAAGTTGGATACTTCATTAACCCAGGATAACCAGTTTTCGAACCAGTCGTGTATCTCTAGGTCCTTGGTCCTCTTCCCTTCAATCTAAATGCAGATTTTATAATTTATGTGTATTGAAAAAATATACACATGCAGTGCAGACAAAATGCGTACATTTTTTTATGAATTTCAGAATTTGATAGTATTCTTGTGATTTCAAGTCCATCATTTTTCCGAATTTCTCTCTTCTAAATTTTGAATTACTAGGCAAAACAAAGAGAGGATGAGATACAAGGCCTTAAAATGAGACTAAGGTTCCGAGAAGCTGGAATTAAGAGGCTTGAGGCCGTTGCATCAGGGAAAATTGCTGCTGAGACACACTTACTGAAAGAGAAGGAGGAACATCTGAAGGAGATTGAAGTTCTACGTGCTCAGGTTGATAGGAATCAAGAAGTTACAAGATTTGCCATGGAGAATTTGCGCCTAAAGGAAGAAATCAGAAGGCATGTCATTCTTAACGTCTCACTCTTACATATTAATGCCCTTGATTGTCTTACTCTGCAAGAGTCGGTTGCATAATAGTGATGAACTAGCTTTGCTGCATACTGATCATTCTTGGAGTGAAGATTAAAAGCCAAAATTTTGTAAAACTAGCATTTATTTTGTTCATAGTTTTGCTATGGGTAGATTGTTATTAGTGTATTTCTTTCACGGACAAGTAGAATTCATCTGCAACATTGTCTTATAAAGTGAGACTTAATTCTTCCTCTAATCCACAGATTAAAGTCATTTTATGAGGAAGGTGAACGGGAGATGATGAGCGAGCAGATCACAATGTTGCAGAATAAGGTATAAAAATAACATTCAAAGTATTGCACTAGGAACTTACCTAAAACTATATGCATCTTCTGAACGTAATTCTATAACATGGATTGCATGAGCAGTTACTGGAAGCACTTGATTGGAAACTTATGCACGAATCAGAATCCTTGGCAGCTCAGGTTCTTCTCACAGCTTTAATTTGGTGGTGAAATGCACATTGTTTGCTTTGCTTTTCTCTTTCAAATGTTGAATTCTGGCTTTGATTATATTGCAGAAAACAAATATAGTAGTCGTAACAGAAGCTCAAGATGGTCAACCAACCTCTAGCCAGGTATAGTTCTTAAAGGTTCTGATGTCAAAAAGCTATTCTGTTTGATGAGGCTCATAAGTGGTCAAAATATTATTCAATTGGAAGAATGCATTTATCTCCTTTTCCCTTGTCATTATGTTGAACTTAATAACTCTGTATTGCTGTAAATTGTCATGTTTAGTGCTATTAGCTACTATACATATGTTAGCATGAAGAGCGTGTTGATAGGGGTTAATCTGTTTAATACAGGAGCCGAGATTGCCTTGGCACTCTGCAGTAAACGAGGAGAATGAATTCCTTCGAGTACAGGTAGAAATAGTTTTCTATCGATGAACTTTTTCATTCTGTATTTGATAAAAATTACTGAAATAGGAACCCTTTATAGGCTATTCAAAACCAGGCTGAAATTGACACACTCCGCAAGCAGTTGGATGTAAGTGTGGCAGAGAAAGAAGAATTGGAAAGGTAACAAGTTCACTAGTTATTTCGAGTTTATGTTTAAAAGATTTAACATGTTTGTAGTCATCGACCAGATATATATTTTTCAAGCAGCTAAACTTATCCTTTTATAAATGTCACAAAAGACTTGATTAATGATAACTGAAAACACTATCATTTGTTAGTTCAATTTAATACCCTAAACTAAGGAGTTCTTTCCTAGGCATTAATGGATCCTACTTTATTTTTGTTTCCATAAGTATTATCTTATCCTTTGTTACTTATGAGAGTTTTGAGTTTTAGTAAGTGGGGAGATAATCCTATCTCTGCATCATCCTAGAAAGCGCAGTCCTATCTTTATGTCACCCAAGAAGGCTAAGTTGTTGGTTTATGCACCATTTACATTTTATGCAATAGGAAGTTAACATCTAGCTTATCCTGATTGTGATATAAATGTGAATAAGAATATATATTAATTTTTTTATTCACCTATGTTGAATGTGATAAAAGACCATTATCTTTTATATCTTTCATTTTCTTAACAGCAATTGGTGTTCGCATGAACACATGATTTTGTAGGTATGTCAATGATCTTGTCACAAAGTTAGAGGAGGAGAGATCTGTCCTTAGAGCCACAAGGGAGGGAAGGCATCAAGTTGAGCTTCCCCCCTTGTCAAGTGAATGCTCAATCATTAATTCTGATAACCAAATGGAGCTCAAAACAATGGTTGATGCCATTGCTGCCGCCAGTCAAAGAGAAGCAGAAGCTCATGAGGAAGCAATTATACTTTCTAAAGAGAATGATGAGCTACAGCTGATGCTTAAAGCATCAAATGAGGCAAATGATGAGCTCCAGAAAAAGCTTAAAGCCTTAATTGAGGAAAAAAACAGTCTCATTGAATTGTACGAACGAGCAGCTTCAGAAAATAGCTACAAGAATTTGGTTGAAGCTGGGAGAGCTGAACAAGATGACCAGGAAAGGAATAAAACTGGTGGTAATGCTGAACCAGTAAAGGAAACTGAGACAAGCACAGTTGTTAAGAACCTAGAGTATCAGCTTTTGGAAGTGCATGAAGAAAATGAAAAATTGATGAATTTGTATGAAAAAGCAATGCACGAGAGGGATGAATTCAAAAGAATGCTGTCTTCTAGCGGACAAAACAGGGTTGAATTCAGAGATATCGATTGCCCAGAAAAGCTTGTTGAAGTTGATGCAGCAGAATGTGTTGATTCTTTTGGAGCTCCTATTAATGATGGCACCAAAAGTTTAATGGAGGACGACAGTCACATGAATGTAGAATTTGGAGAGGAAGATGCAAAAACTCTGCAGGGTGCAGACTGTAGAGGAACTTTTCCTAATGTGGGAAGCTCAGATCTAAATTTGGTCAGGGAGAAGCTTGAAACTGCAAAGAAAAAGCTTTCTGATACTACCAAATATGTACCAATGTTCAGTTTGTTTGAAAAGGCTTTTTTAGATTTTGGTAACCTCTCAAGAGAAATCAAAGCAGTAGAGAATGAACTTCAGGTCAAGCAGCAAGAGCTTGCATCTGTGGAGCTCCTTTCTTCCCAAGCACAAGAAAGGAAAGGACTTGTGGATAAGAAGTTGTCAGCACTTAGGTATTCCCTATCAAACTTTTCTTCATCAGTTTCCTACTTTGAACAGCGTGAAGTTCGAGCTAGAGGAAGGGTGACTGCTTCATGGTCTTACCTGGAACAAAAGAAAAACGAATTGGCCGGCGTCCAAAGCTGCCAGGATGACCTTGAAATCGAGCTTGGGAGGATTCAAGAAACAGAGTATGATCTGAGAAACAATCTTGCGACTTTGAAATCCAAACTTGAAGAAGAGAAGCGAAGGCAGGAAAGTGAAAAGGTTCTATTTGCTATAGATAATATTGAGAGAGTCGACACGTCCCAGCGGTATGTAGGTGGCAAAGCTACAGAATTGCTGAAGTCTGAGGAAGAGAAAAGCAAATTGCAAACGGAAATAAGGCTGTCCCATGAAAGACTGAGTCTCATAAGAAGAAAATTTGAGGAGGAGAACAACAAATTTTTAAAGACAAAGAGTGAGATACAGGCAGTTGAACTGGAGATACAGAAAGGGTCAAGGTCTGTAGAGGAGATGGAACATGCACTTAAGGGTGTAGTCCAAGAGAAAGAATCAATCTTGGAGATCAGGGAAGACGGAATGTCTGAAATTCTTGATTTGTTCTTAGAATATCATCAGCTAGTGTTTGATGCAGATGCGAAGGAGGCTGAGATGAAGATACTGGAAGAAGAACTACTGCCAGAACTTAAAAGAATAGAAGAGTTGAGAACGGTAAGGATGGCAACTGCCGAGATTCCGGTCAGATTGTTGGAAGATACAATCAGCCCTTCAGAAAAGATGGAAGAAGAGCTTCAGATTATACAGGCTTCTGTTCTCGAGGCAAAAATGCTACTAGAGGAGCGCGTTGAAATTCCTGACAGCCACTTCTTTCGTTAGCTCGCATTTCCTTGACAATAATTAGCACGTACTGTATAGCCCGTATATCAACCTTTAATTCCTTTGTATTAACGGCACATTCCGTGCATCTAGGTGAAGAGACCAACAGTAGGGATGGCCTTGAAGACTGGCGGATTCAACTATTGTGGTTATGGTATCATCATGTGCAATGTATAACTCTTTTAATTGTTATTGATCTCCGTCTCCGGGGGTGTTTTTGCATGGAGAATTTATTTGATATGGAGAATATACATAAAGCTATTTAGAATTGCAAAACAAAAAGATTTGGATAGAATCTTAAATTATCGAATCTATTTGATATATCAATCTGAGGACAATTCAGTTAAATTTTTAATGTATACTACGGAAACTGATCAAGAAATCTAATTAATTGCACTTAAACCAGTCGTCAACAGTGAACATCTGGGTGGAAGATCAAAATTCGGCCAAATGGAGCTCCTTTAGTCTACAATGTCCCACAAGATGCCTAACGGCAATATTAAACTTTACGAGCCAAGGTCCTCTGTTTAGTTGCATGTTGGACAACTTTTTCCTCCACAGGAAGGCCTTTGCGTCGCCTGACAGCATCGATAAGTTTTCTTGCTGTGTTAGGAAGAACACTAGATCCGTCTCCAAACTCTTCAATTTCCTCATCTGTTTTTGGCACAAAGAAAGGATCTTCAGCAAGTGCTTCCCAGTGGCTTAAAACAAGGAGAGCACTTGCAGCCCCTGAAGTCCATCTTCTAAGCTCATCAGCAAAGCCAAAACTTTCAGCAACCGGCAGGTATGCATGAACTGTAAACAGTGGAGATCCCTCCTGCATTTCCTCCTTCAGGACCCGCGCTCGTCTCCGATGTAGAACAGCATACATAGAACCCAAATACTCAGCTGGAGTGTTCAGCTCGCAAAAGTACATTGCTTCAACAATGCGTGGCTTTTTCTGAAGCACAGCTGCTTTACATGCATCCTTAACAGCTGTCATAACTTGTCCGGTAAATATGCCATGCTGATCGTATTGTTGGTCAGATTCAGACTCATCAGACCTCTCAGTCAGGGGAGATATGTAAGTCTCAATAAGAAATGCCAATCCCCACATTGGTTCATCACATAATGGTCCAGCGGCTGTTGCCAGTTGAAATCCAGACACAATGCTGCTTTGAAGACCCTCTGCTTCCACATGTAAAGCTTGAATTGCTTCAGAGGGTTTATCATCAGGTGTGTCCCTGGCAATAGAATTATCCACCAAGCCTAATCTTTCTGATACATAAGGGGAACCCCGTACAAGAACAGAACCAACATTACTTTGCCTTTTCGGGTCTGGAGTAAAGAGGATGTTAGGACCAACTTGTCTTGGGCCAAGTGCCCATATTCTCCTAAGAAATTTTTGCCACTTAAGTTTGCACTTCTCAACCCAATCTTTGTCATTTTCATTCATTGAGACAGTATCACTCTCAACAGCATCTGCTATGCGCCTTTTGAGTTCTTCAAGTGGATTTTCATTCTGCATGATCCTGGATCTTTGTGTTTCAGAGACTCTCTGTGCATGCCACAGCTTACCTCCAATGGCGTCTCCAAGAATATCAGCACTCTCATCAAGCACTTTAGTTAACGTTGATGGAAGTTTCATGACATGCACACGAACAATGCATCTCCCATTTGGTGTCATTTTCTCAACATAGTCTGAGCTCCTACTCAATGACTTGAGACCATCCAAGGGATTGGATGCATCCCCTTCAATAGTTTCCTTGTAGGAAACAAGAGGAGGAGAGACTTCTAGCCTCACCTTTGCAAATCTCTCCTTCAAATCCTTAATGCATCTCTCCAAATGGACCTCTCCTGCAGCAGCAAGCACATTTTCCCCTCTGGAAGAAACTGTGACTTCGACAAATGGATCAGCCCGGTTCAGAAGCCTCAAACCTCTTATCAGAGAACTCATATCTGCTGGATCAGAAGGCTCAATTGCAACTCTTAGAGTAGGGGCTACCTGGAATGCCATGCTTGAGAAAGGCCAACAGTTTCTTGTTGAGGAAAGAGTTGCACTCTTTAATATATGCTGGCCAAGGCCACGGATAGCCACAACATTCCCTGCCATTGCAGAGTTCACTGGTCTCAAGCCTTGACCCATCATAAGATACAAGGAATGCAGCTCAGCCTCCTGAAGATGCTTTTGTGTTGAATCCCCCTTCAATGGGTCATATAATGCTGAAAGCACAAAAACTCTTTGCCCGGAATAAAGAACACCACTAAAAATTCTAGCAAATGCGAGAAAACATTCATCAGATTCAATATCTCCACTTTCGTCACTGGAATTGCTCAAAATCTCGCCATTTGGACCCTTTTTAGGTAACATTTTTGTTGGCACAGCAAACATTTTGGACACAAAAGCAACACAAGGAGCTTCTGGACTAATATCACAAACCTCAACTGACTTTCTGACCTGATCTGCGTCTTCAAGGATACTTGAGTCCACTCCATCATACAGAACTTCCCTTTTAGGAAGTAAGCGTGCAATCCGAAAAGATTGTGCAGCAAGTGGCTCAGGCATACACTTCACCACCATTGACAAAATTGCATCTGACAAAGGGAGCCAGCGACTCATAACTGCTTGAAGCACAGCCTTAGGATCCTTATTCTGAAGTTCACGAGGGGGAACACTCAAGTTAAATGATTTAATAACTTTATCAAGTATATCTTTGTTTGTATGAGGCTCTAATGCTGACTGGTAAACCCGCCATAGCGGCTCAAGCACATACTCCACAAACATAGGCTTAGTCTTCCTTCCTCCTGTTCCCTTCTTCCCCACAATCATCAGTTTATCATCCTTCCTAACTAAGTACCTGGGACCCCACAAACCCTTCTGCAATGCAGCTGAACTAACCCCAAGCTTTGAAACATAAAATTCAGCAAATTCACTAATAGTAAAACCCCACCCATCCAAAGCGCACACAAATGCCACGTTACCTTTTTGGGGTTGAAAGGTATCCTCTTCATCATCCTCTATAAGCATAATATTTTCATCGCCCACCAAATCAGATGGCCCAGCAAGTATGGAATCAACATCGGACAAGTATTTCTCGGACTTATAAGCACTCATGATACCGTTCACCTCAAGAACAATCTTTAACAGCCGGGTATAAGCTTCCATTGGGCTCAACTTCAACTCCAAAATCAACCTATCAATCTTATTAAGCACCAAACATGGTGTGAGTTTCTCAATCCAAGCCTGTCGCAAGACAGCATGTGTCTGTATGTGAACTCCCTCTACAGCATCAACCAAAATCAATGCTCCATCACTCAATCTTGCAGCAGTAGAAACCTCGCTACAAAAGTCCATGTGACCAGGAGAGTCTATGAGGTTAATCGAATAATCCCCATATTGAAGAGCTATCGAAGAGCTCTTCATTGTTATTGCACGCCTCTGTTCCTCATCAAGGTAGTCCATGAACCTAAGCCTCCCCGCTAATTTTGGGTGAAGCACACCACCGCCAGTGGCAGCAATCAGATGGTCGGCAAGGGTTGTTTTGCCATGATCAACATGTGCCAATATGCATATATTTCGGATTTTTTGGATATCAAAATCACCCATTTTTACAGAGAACATACAACAGATCACTGCCCAAAACTTTTTTCCTACAACTCAAAACAAGAAACCTCCTTTCCTCAAAGAATTCGCAAATACCAGGTGGCGAATTTGAATGAAGAAAAAGACAGAAGCTTTAATGACAAATACGTATAAAAATATCGGATGGGTCGCTATATAGATGAAAAGGGGTGCATAAAATAAGGGAACTTTTGATGTCTGTTGGGCTCCTTTCTGTGAAGGATTGGCTGAACTCTAGATGTGGTCGTTGCAATTGCTCTGTATAGATGTGATTGCGCTTCTGAAAGCATAAGGAACATGTCTAGTTTCTAACGAAACAGAGAGTGAAGGATATGAAATTTGCCAGGGTCTCGAGTCTATGATAGTAACAGGCAATCTTTCGAAAAGAATAGCGGAGAAATTCGTGAAGAGTTCAAGATGCTGCTCACTACGGGAAAATTTTGCTTCTATGGAGGTAGCCAAAGGTTCGACGTGAGTTCATTACGGTTTTATAGGGTTGGATAGATTTAGCGGTTAAAATCCTGTCTGAAGACTAATTAGGGTTTCCAAGACAAAAGAAATCCCCAGGATGGCAGGTAGAAATTACAGCGTATTTTTGGTGGCAATCATATGTATACTGTACATTATGGGCCAATTACTTTATGTCTTCCGATGGAAACCTAAGCCTTTGTTTGGATCCTTACTTACACAAAAGAAAGGAAATAAAATATTAAGGAAAAAAGAGAAAAAAAGAATGGAAGATAAATGAGACTTTCTTTCCTCTGTTTATTTTCCTAATTTATCAAAGGAGAGAATTGAAACTTATATTAGACAAAAGAATTTTTTGAGACCTTTATGTCCTTGATTATGGAACTTGTTTATCTTTTGCTATGAAAACTTCAGCATACACAGATAAAATATTATCAGATTTGATAACAGAACTCCATGATAAAGCTTCAAGGAGTTGAAATTTCTATTTGTAACTAGAGTTTTTAACTTTCCAATTGCTGTGTAATATAAAACAATATCTTTGGCATAAAAAAAAAGAATTTCATCATACACTGCATGCTTATTTCACTACCATCTGTCATATGCTTATTCCACTACCAAGATCAATCTCATCCATATGTCAAGAGAACAACTATTCTATTTTGTAGAATAAAAATGAAAATTAAGATTTAATATGCATATTAAAATAAAACAAGTTACATATAACTATATGTATATTTACATGGTTTAGAATTTAAACATTCATATTTTGATAATCCAAAAGATAAAGGTTTTATTAATTCCATTTCAACACAGTCATGACTTCCATAAGCAAAAAACTGCATTAGTATTTACTCCATAAGCAAAAAATATGCACTTGTATTTACTCCAAAAGCAAAAAATATGCACTACTATTTACTCCATAAGCAAAAAATTCCATTTCAGCATAGCCATGACTCCTCCATAAGCAAAAGATCTGCAAATAAACATCACCACAAGTTAAACAAAATAAAAGTTAGCAGATTAAA
>JAOQMQ010000008.1:6047430-6061471 GCA_027563845.1 Erythroxylum subrotundum
CTCATTATATTTATAATTTCAAACATAATCCAATTATGAAAGAAATTATTTAAAACTTTTTCTTGATTCTAATTATTCATTTGATAATAAATTTAATTTAATAATTCAACTTTTGAAAAATTAAATTAAATTCCAAAACCTTTCTTAATAAAATTCCGTTTTGAAAACAAATTTTCAAAATTAGTAAAACACTTTTCAATTTTATTACGAGTATAAATTAATTAAATTGAAGATTTAAGGGTTTAAAAACATTTAACAAATATAAAAGAAGTTTGGGAGAGTGTCTAGCGCGTGCTGATGACACATGGGGAAAGGTAGGTTGCATGAGCCAATCAACGTCTACGATGATGCTTCTACTTCTCAAGAACGTATACGTTTTGCAGTTGAAGGATTTAGATGAACAGTAGCTTGGACCAAAAACTCCAAAGTTTATTGGTAACATCAAGCTACAATGAGAGGGCACAGAAAAGAGAACAGAAGCATATAGGATTTAGGTGAACAATAGCTTGGACCAAAAACTCCAAAATTTATTGGTCACATCAAGCTACAGTAAGAGGGCGTGAGAGGGCGACATAAGAGAGAACATAACCGTAGAAACGCGTCTCCTGTCGTCTTCTGCAACCGCTCCCTCCCACTTCTGCCTCAATCAACACCCATATCACAACCCACCAACCCACGTTTCTGCTTCACACCGTCGGCTTCTTTGGACTGCCCAACTTCTGCGTGCTACTTCCTACCGTCAACTGGTCTCCACCGTCCCCTCGTCTGACTCACGTCATCCATGGGTGTTTAATCGCCCTAGCAACGCCAATGATTGGCATCGTGAGCAACCCACTGGCGTTGCTAGTGATGCCAGCCATGGGCGTCGCTGGCGACCCAGTCGTTTTTCACCACAGATGGGTGATGATTCGACAAACACAAAGCAGAAACACAAACATGAAGAAGCACAATACAAGGTTGTTAACCCATAAAAATTTTCAGATCCAGATAATAAGGGCAATAGAAAAATAAAGATTTCGACGCATAACTCAATCAATATCCAAAACTCAAAACTCAAGGTACAGAGAAAACAATTTCAGAACCATCGCATAAGCATCGTATATGCTCTCAAGGGTATAAATTTTTAAGAAATTAATTGTCCCGTAAGAAGCACAACAATTGTAATGCATAGATGGGCATAACATATGCAAACTGAAAACAACAATTTCTAGAACAGACAAAAACAGTCGCGAAGAACAGTTCGTAAAAACTTTAATTTTTTAACAAATCAATAACAATCAAGCCTCTTATTTAAGATTAACAATTAAAGAAGGCTCTGATGCCACTGTTGGAATTTGACCGTGATCAAATTACGGGCGTAGCAAAAAATAAAAATTTTTACAGATTCCGAGCGGATCCTGATAATTGAATAAACTTGAATAAAATATAAAACAATTTAGAAATCGTACCTTGTTCGCTTTCTATTGAAAAATTTTTGAAACCTTTTCTGATTGATTAATCACGAGCTATTCAAGTGTCCAACCTCTGATTGTATCCACAGAGCAATTCTCAAACTGATTTGAGAGGAAGAAAACAAAAAAATGTTAGCTTCTAAAAAGCTCTTCCTTTTAAATAGAAAAAATCATAACAATCTTTTATTTAAATTAAATCTCTTTAATTATAATTAAATTCTAATTCTAATTCTAATTAATTTAATAAAATCAAATATCTCATATTTGATTCCCAAAGTTTCTCAAACTTTATAATTAAGTCCAACTTAATTAAATTGATTTTTCTTTCACAAATTTCTCTTTAATGTGTAACCCATTAGGTTCTTAATAAATTGGCAATGATTATAAATTATAATTCTAATTCACAATTAGAATTGGATACATTAAAACTTCTTTCAATTTATTTTTAATTCTCCAATTAAATAATTCATAATCATAAATCATGATTGACGTTTAGCATCGTGTCATGATTGCCCAAATATCAGGAATATGAAAGTGATTGACTTAACTTGCCCATGCATGGCTATAATGTATAATTTAATCGTTTCATCATTCAATATTCTAATTGGACAGAGTATGGAAACAATGTCTACTCTTATCATCCAATCATGTTCGTTCTTGCTAATTAGTAATTGATAATGATTGTACGTTCTTGCTAATTAGTAATTGATAAGTTATCAATTACTAATTAGCAAGAACGAACATGTCTTTTCAAATATCAATTCACTCTGACTAGAGAATTCTATAAATCATTATTAATCAAGAACAGTAGAATATTCTCTCTAATTACTTTATAGTAACGAATCCTATATTGACTTACTCAACTATCCAAATATGGTTCATACTGTATCCAATTACTATTGACTGAATTATCCTAGGACGATTCATAAGTAGCATCAAAACATAGTAATTCTCTTACTAGATATCTTGGTAATCTCAAGTCTGAGGATCAATTATACATCTATCATTATGAGATAATTCATGGACACATAAGTAATATTCCATTCGAAATTCTCATAATCGGGTCAGTTCAGTAACTTATTCTCTAATAATCACCCACGCATTAGTTTAAGTATCTCTATACTTTAATTTATGTGATCAATTACTTTTTTTATAAGAAAGAAACATAATGTGTGTTAGTTTTACCGTTTCAACAGTATTCAGTGTTGATGAAACTACAACTAGGAACATTTAGGAATAACACATAAGTGTAAATTGAATCTCATAATTATGATCTCATCATAATTTCAATTATACAGTAATTATTCCAAAGATTTTATCTTTAATATTAAAACATAAAATATTAATTAAATTAATACGTAAAAATAAATAAAGCTATTTTTATTAATTCAAAATAATATCATACATTAATTTGCATCCAAACTGCATGGGCATAAACTAATAAGATTCAACTATGTGGCAGATATAATTTGTATCCTTTTGTCTTCGTACCGGGACCCTTTTAAGTTGACTTCAAATAAATTTTTGCTGAAGATCTTAGCTATGATTTTACACATGTAGGCCATGTATTATTTCAGTTTGTGTTTCTTATCTCTGGTTGATTGCTTGACAGATTTTCACTTCAATGATGAAGAACATGAGCGCAGAAATGATGGTCAACACGAGCAAAGCAAGCTTTCAGTCGAAGATGCAGAAAGAGCTCAACAAGCCATGGCATCTTTATCACTGGATGACTTGGATAATCGTTTTTCTTCTTTGTTGTTGTTCTTGACCTTTCCCCTGAATTTCATGGGGCCAACCTTATTGCTAGACTTATCCATATATAAACAATATATTTTAAATTACTATTTGATTAGGATGTCATTAAATCTATGGGCATCTCTATTCGAGTATCTGCCGCAATAATCTAAATCCGGTATGATCTAATCGCCCGCCGCCGGCAAATTAAATTAAGCAAATCATAACAGCATTATCTTGCCACGTCATTTTCTCGTCAGCTTTCAGGTACTCGACCAAATGGTATTTGCCTGAATTTCATGTGATACTCTTCCTCAATGGAAGCTATTATTAAAAATAAATTTATGTCTCGTTAAGAATAAAATTACGTATTATTAAATATTTTTAAATTTTACATATTAACAAAATTTTGAAAAATACGAAAAAGCCAACAAAGTTAAGATGGCTACGGATTGATGCTTTTTTTAGGTTTGAATTTTTTTTCCGAACAAAATTATGTTAGAATTAAAAAGAAAAAGAATTATTTTTTTATATCAACAAGATTCAATAAGAATTAAATAATTTTAATAAAAAGGAAAAATTGGAGTTATGAATCTTTTTCTTTATACATTTTACCCCCAAAAAAAACTCATTAATGTAGCATTAAATTTTAATGTGTTATTTAATTATGTGCAAGTCTATGGATTAAAATTGGTTTAATCTAGTCAACATATCAAGTGCACAAGATTATCACTTTACAAAAATTTGGAGAAAGGTCATTGATATACGCAACTTTTCTCTTATATTTTTTACAAAAAAAGATATTTATGTGATTCAAATTTGTGACCTTTTAATCATAAATAAACAACTTTTTTCGTAACGAACTATATTTGATAACGACAAACTAATATTATGAGAAAATTAATGACTAAACTTCCCTAATCTCTATAACCAATTATTGATCCAAATGCAAAACAATTACTAAAAATATCAAGGTAAATTCTTCCCCTGGTTTCGTAGCCAAACATAACATAAACTTCAGAATAAGCCCGAAACAACAAACTAAAACCTCCACCACACACAACGCCATCTCCCGTTGGAAGTCTGGTGGCTCATAGACCCGTATTTTGGTAGGACACAAATTTTCACTGAACTCTTTCTTTTTCATTTGGGCAAGAAAGCATTAACTAATATTAATATATATTTCAATCAGATTCAGATATACTCCACACTCCACTAATTGTTCGTATGTGTACGTAACAACTAACAATGATATGATGAGTTCACTTTCGGGTTTCTCGGAATCGGAGATGGTTTAATTTTAAAATCCGCTTCTCTCGCTTATAAACTCTATCTTTAATCAGTTTTCTCTCCGTTTCTCTAAATTCCTGTTCACCAGAAGCATGACCAACTTCCCCTTCATTTTCCAACTTCCCCTTCATTTTCCAACAGTTTTTTATTATTTTTCTCGGCAACCAAACGCCTGATCAAGATTCAAGACGACTATTTTGATTTCCCCGTAAAAATCTGTCTTCTTTTTCTACAAATACTTAAAACCCATCAAGAATCAGAAGACCCCATTTTTGAATACTTCGAAAAGTTTGTATCTTTGAGGTTCAAAGTTGTACTTGACTTTGTTTAATTGAAACTGAACATGGCAGACCAAGTTTTTAAGACCAAGAAGCAGCTTTTATTGGAGGGGAAGCAGCCTAAGAATGCGGTGGTGCCGACAGGGAAGGTGGGGTCGGGGGAGAAGAAGTCACGAAACGGGTTTGGAGAGGTGGCCGGCGGAACGACGGCGGAGTGTGCGGCGGTGTGCTGCTGCTGCCCATGCACGGTCATGAACTTGTTGATTCTGGCAGTTTACAAGGTACCGGCGTGTCTTTGTCGGAAAGCCAGAAGGCGACGGCGTCTGAGGAGAATGAAGAAGCAGCCGTTGTTGGCACCAACTCATAGTGGTGGGTCCCATGATGAGTTGGTGATGGAGATCACAGATGTTGTGGAGAGCGTGGAAGGGGGTGCGCATGGTGATGACGAGGACACAGATGTCGTAAATCTGGAGAAGGAAATGTGGGACCGGTTCTATAGGACCGGATTTTTTAGGAGTCCTTCTGAAAGACACGAGGACTGATGTGTGATTGATTGTTTGATGATCTGTTCATATCCCATTAACAGGTTTCAGACGTAGATTGTATAGTCTCGTGCTTTGACTACTTTGATTTTACGATTTGATTTCTTGTGGCCCATCGGAGTTTCTGATGAATCAGTTTACGGGGGGGTCCACAGAAATAGAAACAACAGAATCGGAGGGGAGAATCATGAAATGTTTCTGTCTGGGATCCAAAATGGAAGGATGACCTCTTGTTGTGGTTGAGTTGTTTCTTGTTTGTGTTTGGGGCTACGGTTGAATGAGACCCGTCAATTTACAATCTCACATTCTTCTTTGGCATTGCTCGGTTTCAAAATGTATATACAAATTGGGAATTACAGGCTCTTCTTTGTTTTTTTCTCTTCTTTCATGACAAAGATATGCAAGAACTTGGGGTCTAGTCACCCCATTGAATGATACGGTATTTGTCATCAATGAAGTAAAGAATCATCGGAGGATAATTACTCTCTTCTTTTTGCAGCTTTAGCGACGACTATATAGTGCATATGTTTACCGCAGCTATTACAGGCTATTCGCTTCTGTTGGGACCAGTCTGTGTTGCATAGATTTGGCTTAAGCTGATAAGGATATGATGCGTAACTTTTGTTCGGTAGACAAGACATAAGAAGCGAAAGAAAAGTATGTTTTGTCCTCACTTAGTATGATGATAGACAGTAAGGTTATAAAGGATTCGTCTAAACGAGTCCTTGTGGTGCTTAATTCACTAATTTGAATGGTTACAAATAGTAGGATTATAGAGGATCCTCTCATTCTTTACGATGCTTAATTCACCAAATCTAATTAGCCAATTAGTTATATTAGAGTTTACAAATTCCATGAATTGAGCACAACTTCCAAGGAATGGAGAGAAGAATGATAAGGTCCAATTTCCTAATATTTCATATAAAGTTTAAATTAGTTTAAATAGTCATCTTTAGTATTATTTGAGTATAGACGCCGACATCGTTTTATTAATCTTATTGTTTATGTTAATTTTGGCTGACGTATATTAATAGTTAGGGTTTCTGGATGACAAGTCATGTCAACAATCTTAATGGAAGCACTAACATCTAGTTAGAATTGAAAAAAATTAAAAATTTGAGCATTTTATTGTCACTTTTTAAAGTTCGGGTTATAATTATAAAATTGAGCAAATTTTGAATTTTTTTAATTAACTCTTAAATTAATGTATAATATTATACATTTATCATTTTTTGAGCTCTTATATATTTTTTAGGGATTAATAAGAGGAAAAAAAATGTTATATTACCTTTTACTATACGTAAGATATTTTAACACACACATACATACCAGCATATTAGGTACCAAAATGAAAGAGAAAAGATCTAAGACATGCTTTCTATAATTGTGCATAAGCAATATGTCTTAAAGAATATAATGCTTAACTTATTAAATTGAACGTTTTGACTCCTTGTACTGAAAAGGTAGAATCGCCCGCTCTAGGCGCTGAACATTTTGGCTCCTAGATGTACAGAAGAGTTGATTAACTATCATAAGGAAACACGAAACATGTCTTTCTATAGTATTGAGTCTAAATCTTGGATTCTGGCCAGATAGGGATCATCCAATCATTAATATGTTGCAAACAATTAGGACAATATAATAATGCATAGGCATTCAAATTTAAAGGATGGAGTGAGTAGATGGAAAGATGACACTGCACATGAAGTCGTGGAGAAGTTAAACAAGAACAAATTAAATATAATGGAATGAAGAACAGTGATTTAGAAAGACGACAATGTTTATAAAGTAACAAATAGTGACAATATATACATTGTACATACGGGGAAGGAGAATATGTGCAAATATAGAGCATAGAACTATATGTTTACAACACGAATGGAAGAAAATCAGGAATCATTATTACAAATGTATGCAAAATTTCACTTCCAACTAAGTGTGAGTTATGGCAAATCTATCCACAAAAAGAGAAGCTATAAGAATAACTCTAAAACTTAGGTAAAAACATGGTTGAATTTTATCTTCTTCATGTTTCATTAATAAATAAGATATACTATCAATACTTTATTTTGTATAATCCTATCCACCTAGTCAATCACAAAGTATATTCACCATTCAAAGCTAAGAAGAAGCTCTATCTAGCCAATAATTTTAACCAAAATGCCCCTGCAATAACATATAGGCCCTGTTTGTCAATTAACTAATTGCATTAATTAGCTGTTAGCTAATTCTATCAGCTGTTAACTGATAGCTGATTATATCAGCTAATTTGACTAACGGATAACATCAGTTGTTTATTAAAGATGTTTGGTAAAATTAGTTATTTAAGATTAGCTGTTTATGTGTAAAATGACTAATGAGGACATAACTTAAAAAAATTATAAGAACATGAATATTATTTCGTTGTATTTTTATAAGAATTTAAATTTTAGATATTTAATTTTACATAAATTAAGTTTATAACTCTAATAAAAACATTGTATGATCTTTAGGTGTTTGGATAAGACGACTTGAGGAGATTCTGGAAGATCTACACACGAATTATAACTTTCTCTTTTTAAAGTGAAAAACCTAAAGGTTACCAGTTTCGTAAGATGAGAGATGAGTTTGAGGGCACAATTTCCTTTGAGTAAGATTTTTATTATCTGATAGATTGAAACGCTACTTGGAGTAGCTTTTCAAAAAATAACTGGTTAGATTGAATCAGTCAACCCAACTAGTTCTTAACCAAACAAGTATACTAGCTGTTTGACTCTTTAATCAGCTGAATATAACTTAAACACTATCTACCAAACACCCCCTAGAAAGAAGAGAACTTTAGGTTAGTAGATTCAAATAACTATCACCTCTTATTGTAACTAAGATGGAAATGCATGACAAGTGTAATGGCATATCAATTACAAGAGCAAGCTTACCAAAGAAGAGGGGTTCTGAGTGTCTCATAAACTTCACAACCAGTTCAAATTGAAAGTAGGACTCGATATAGTGGAAAAGAAAATTTAATGTTTTAGTATTTGCTTCAATTTTCAAAGGGAGTAATGTTAATATCCAAATAGTTTTGCAGTGACATTTGATAATGATGTAATTACCTACTTCTTTTGAACATATTAAATAGAGACGTGAATAAGGAATGCGAAAGTATCTTTATTGGATTCTTCAAGATTTCATATACAATAGTTATGTTTGGCAATCAGCTGATTGCATTAGTTGTTAGCTGTTTGTTAGAGATGTTTGGTAAAATTAGTTGTTTAGTATTAGCTGTTTATGTGTAAAATAACTTATGAGGACATGACTTTAAAAAAAAAGAGGGTATGAATATTATATATCTTAGTATTTCGTTAAATATTCTTATAAGAATTTAGATTTTAGAGAAGTCATATTCACCTGTATTGTTTCATCATCTAAGAGAAATTTATGCAATTCTTTCTATTTTCATTTTCGTTTAAGGTCAACATTTTATTTCTAACTTATAATTGCATAAAACAATTATAAGAATAAACATTGTTCCTAAAAACGTAGGTATCTAGAAACCTCAATTAGGCTATCATACTTATCAGAAATTGTTGTATATTAGAACCAACAAAAATATGATGCTTGTGATACTTAATTGCAACTTAATCAAGAATACAATTTAAACAGTAAAATCTTACGCAACTTAGCATAGAATTTAAAAGGCATAATCGGCTTTTGATATTTAAAATTTTGACTGTTGGTAGAAAACGCCCCTATATAGTGGCGTTTTTATTTTTTGTTGTTCGTTTTAAATCAGCCAATAAATCTGTTACTCTCCAAATACCTTTAGTAGCTTGTCAAACAACTGAAAACAACAAATCAGCTTTAAAAAAAACTAATTGGTAGCTAACCAATTGAGGCCAATGTCATATGTATATTATTGTTGTTCAATTTCTGAAAACATTAATAATATAATATAATAATCAAAGGTTTGAATCACACTTTTAGCTTTATTCTTTCTTTTGTGATTTCATATATTTTAAATTTTACAAAATTAAAAACTCTTTCAAGTATCATAAATAATAATATTGTTAATTTAAAATAATAGAAAAAATTATAACGATTGAAGTACAAGTCAACCCATATATGAAGCGATCAAACTGACAGAGACCTATATTTATGTATGCTGTTTGGACTGGAGGCATTTAGTTCAATAGCTTCGTTTTGACTGACCATGATAAGCGAACGAAATAACCCAATAACGTGGCAAGGGAAGACGAGCAGAGCTACATGTGGGTCCCGCACTTTTACCAAACATCAAACGACATACTGTCTCTCTCTCTCTTGCGTCGCCCCAAAATTCAGATAAATTTCAATCCAATATTTTTGTCCCCTTAGTTTCTGTGATGTTTTCTTTCTTGTAATTCCTCTGCTCGATCATCGGGGAGTTTCATGGAGGTACACGTTTTTCTTTTCCCTTTTAGTTCTTGGTTTCATGACTGAGAAATCGATGATTATGTTAAAGAGTAGGTTTTTGGGAGCTTTCTCAGTTTTTACCCAACTGGTCAAAATACTATACTCAGCATTTCTTCAACTTTTAGTCCCTTTTGTGGTTTATTTAATGCTAAATATTAGGTAAAAATGGATTTTTTTTTAATCGATTCATTCTATCTATTTGTGGGTGTACTGTACGCCGATCATTTCGTTAACGGGAATTGTTATATTTTCGTCAGTAGTAGTCATTAACAAAAGGTCTCAATTTGGAAAATTTTATTTCTTTAAATATGGACTGGTTTTTTTCATCTGATTTAGTTGCTAAGTTTGTGCCTTCTTGGCTTGCTCAAACAAGAAACGCAACTACTTACTTTCCCTTTTAATTTTTTTGCTGGGTTGAAAATTGTTCTTTAGGGATTGGAAGATACCCCCAAGTCTGAGGCACATTTGACATCAGCTGCAGCATTTGTGGAAGGGGGAATCCAGGAGGCTTGTGACGATGCTTGCAGCATATGCCTTGAAGCCTTTTGCGACAGTGATCCTTCAACTGTGCGTATGATGGGTTTTAATCTTTTATTGGAATAATTACCTGTTACCAAGTTTTCCTATTTTCTTTTTCTATAATTATCTTAATCTTTATTTTGCAGTTGACTAATTGCAAGCACGAGTTCCACCTTCAGTGCATCCTTGAATGGTATTTTCTATTATCATCAATCTTGATATCTTCCATTGTTAGTTTAGTAATCAAATTTACAGTTGCTATTCTAGTGACTTGTTTGACTAGTTATTGGAAATCAAAATTTTAAGTTCATAAATCATGTGGTTGAATGGCCAGTTTGATTATGCATAATGTTTGCTGTTAAGGCTTCACCCTCCATGTTCACCTCGTAAGTATTCCAGTATTCATTTATAGTAGAGACAGATTGTACTATCAACAATACATAACTATTAGCGAACATACTGCCATGATTGCTACGATAGTGCCTGGGAGATTTAGCATCTATGTCTTCCCGAACTTTTACAGAATGAGCAAGTTTTTAAAAGATTCAAACTAAGTCATTTTAGAATGTGTGATGAAGAAGTCAACATCTTATGTTTAAATGTCGTCATCTATGGTAATAGAGTATCCAAGAGATGGGATATTCATGTTTGACTTGATTTATTTTTCTAGTGGTGGGAGAGAACAATAGGATCTACATTCTCATTTCTTTCCAATGTTGTAGGTGCCAGAGAAGTTCCCAATGTCCCATGTGCTGGCAACCTATCAGCTTGAAGGACCCAACAAGGTAAAAATATGTTCCTAACTAGATTCTTGTGTTTGTACTTCTAAATGCAAATGACTTGTCTATTTCTATATTTGACAGCCAGGAATTGCTTGAAGCTGTTGAACGGGAGAGAAGTTTTAGGTTTAATCCTTCTAGGAACACCACCATATTTCATCATCCAACCCTTGGGGATTTCGAATTACAGCATGTTTGTATTCTTTCTTAGCTGCTATGAAGCTGTTTTTTATTTTCTTTTTAATATTCACTCTCTGTTATTTAACAGATCAGTTTGAAGCTTAACTTTGGTAAATTCCTTGCTTTGAACCCAGTTGCCAGTGGGTGTTAATGATGCTGAACTTGAAGAGCGTATAATCCAACACCTGGCTGCTGCTGCTGCAATGGGACGACGCCAGATTGCAAGACGGGGAGGCCAGAGGATTAGATCATCAGCTCAGGGTCGTTCACAGTTCTTATTATTCTCAAACCATAGTGTGCCTCCTCCTGGTCCAGTCTCATCTTCTCCTACTCAGGGAGAAGATGGTGAACCTGCCTCTCCAATCACAATAGTTAACCCATCTCCTCAAACAAACGATGGGGAAGAATCTTCACAACTCATTACACCACAATCTAGTGATGCCACCTCTGATCCTGCATTTGCTTCAGTTTCTGGATCTGGTGGTGTTGCTGCCAATCATGGGAATCCCTTGAGCAACAGGTTTCAACATTTCCAAACTTATATCTATTTCTGTGCATGTCATATTAGTCACATCATGGATACTAGTGATATTTATGCATACGGATACCTTTTATGGAAAAGTTCATTTTCCTTCGCTAATTGTCATTTTCATGTTTTGTTGTTGTTGTTGCAGGGCATCTTCTAATCACTCACCCCCAAATTGTCAAGAGAGAGCTGGACCATCAGACTTCCAATCATTTTCAGAGTCTCTCAAATCCAAGTTCAATGCTGTTTCAACAAGGTAACATAAGGGAAAACATTTTTAATGTGAAAGATATCTTTTGTTCACCATATGAGAACTTTTTTCTAGATACAAGGAGTCAATTTCAAAGAGTACAAGGGGATGGAGGGAGAAATTCTTCTCCCGAAATACTAGCACGGCAGATCTTAGTTCTGAAGTAAGGAGAGATGTAAATGTTGGAATTGCAACAGTGTCACACATGATGGAGCGACTGGAAACTAGAGATAATGATAGAACCAACAGTGTTTTGGTACCAAACATGGTGGATAATACTTCAGTTGCAGAATCAACTAATCGGCAAATTTCAGAAGCTGGTGATGGTGATGGTACGACTGATACTGCAGCCAATACACAAGCTCAATCTGGTGCAAGTTCTGGTTCAAATTAAGGATAATTCAGCAATGCTGTACTCAATATCTAATCTGAGAAGGTAACTTTCTGATGATAGCGTTATGAAGTTGATCTTAGTGATTTTGTTTAGTCAAGGGCTAATTGGTTGAGTCAAATCCAGAGACAAACATGTGAACATTGGGACTGCATAGACTGCATATATGTATATATACCTATAATGTTTGAAAACATGAAACTTGGTGATCAAGAGTTTCTGTTCCTTGATAATTCATCCTTTCTTAAGCCATAGCTTGCTTTATAAATCAGGAATAGAAAAGGCAGATGTGTCATTGTCGAAAAGTGTTCCTGCTTGATTTTAATGAACATGTCTGGATGGTATTACTAACAGTCTAGTGTTTTGTGCCGGTTTCTTCCAAATTTTTAGTATGCTTTTAGGTGAAATGTATTGCAACTGAAGCAACATCTGGAAATTTTACTAATTGGACAAATATTTCAAAATTTTGAGTAACTACGAATATTACATCACACAGGCATTTTGCACTCAGTGATTTCAATTCTTTTGGAGTTATAGCCTATTTTCCAGGTTTTATTCAGTGTTTTTCCTGGTTTTGTTTATTTATTATCTTGGCGTCTTAGTCTAATGATAATAAATGTTGGACACCAGGGAAGATAGAATAGTAATGGAATATTAACTTCTTCGCAGGTATGAGACGGTATGAAAGGGATGCTTTGTCACGCTTCAAGATAATGGATAGTTCTACACGAAAAGGTGCAATTGAACATTCATGCTAATCAGAAGAAAGAAGATAAAGCCAATATTAAATGTTGGACCTACATGCTAGTGAGGGTTGCAAGTCAATTTGTAAAGATGCACTTATGATCAGTAGGATTGGGTGTGAGTGCATACTCAGGGCATACTGGTATTAAGGATTTGAAGATTTGAACCCTTTAATAAATTCTTGGTTTCTTCTTCTGTAATATTACAAATTTATGGCGCCACCTGCTGTAAATTAAGCATCGATAGATCTTATATGAAATGTAAGAGAATAACAATTAAGACTAAAATCTATAGATTTCACCACAACTGTAGTTGCTAGGGCATAAATGGTTCTAACAAAAAGAACACGCCTTGCCTCTCAAACTTGTGCATAACGGGAATGCATATTTAACATGAGCATCGTCCTCAGGGTTTCATTACAATTTGGTTTTAAAGTTTTTCTGAACTGCGCAACTTGTAATCGAGGATGTCTTTTTACTTGACTTTCATCAATACATAGTGATGGGCTCATCTGAAAATTGCACGCTCTGCATATAACCTGTGGTAGTTTCCTATTTAAGTCCTTTGACAGCATTTCATACATAGATGAAGCACTTATTGTTGATAATTGGTACCATTTTATCAACTTAACTAGCTGAGTTAAAGGAAAGTGATTGATCAACTTAATTGGTACTTCTTTTGATTTAATTAATGAGCTTAATCAACTTCAAAAAAGGACAGTTCAGCTTAAGCTCAAGTATAGGAACATGCAAGTTCAAGGCTGGCAGATCTTCTCAAGATTACTGGAGTCTATTAAGGATGTTACTCAGTTCGCAAGAAAAAAAATCTCTGTAGTGGCTCGATAATATTAAGCTTCTTGTTAGATACATTTGCTCTCAGCAATGAGCATAGTTTGGTTCGATAAGAATCCACAGCGAGTCATTGAA
>JAOQMQ010000008.1:6061571-6079436 GCA_027563845.1 Erythroxylum subrotundum
AAGCTTCTTGTTAGATACATTTGCTCTCAGCAATGAGCATAGTTTGGTTCGATAAGAATCCACAGCGAGTCATTGAATTTGAGTAACTAAATGGAGTGCTAATTCACAAAACATGTGAAATTCTAGATATACGGTGTTATGTGTCAGATTTATCTTTCGTATCAATCTTAATTCACGAAACGAGTACACGTCTCAATCTCCTGTTTATTCAAGTTACTTGCACTACTAGAACTTCTGATGAGATTCAAAGTGAAATTGCTTATTTACGTGCAAGCTAAACCGGATATACCTTGCATTCGAAGAAAGAGCCGAGCATATTTTATGACCGAAAACTCTTGTTAGCAAAGCCATAACCGAGTATACCCATTTTAAAACCAAGAAAGAAGGAGCTCAGGCACACTATAGTGCAAAAATTGCCTACCAACCTCATCTAAGAACAAGAAATGAAAATGCAAGTTTGGATGGAAACCTACGCACATATGTCATGGCATGAACATATACAACTCCTTCCAATGCTACTCATCTCTTCCTCTTGCTTCCAGCCTTCTCTGTAGATCCAGAACCACCTCTCCCTCTACCACCTGGTTTCCTTTCCCCAGATGTCGATCCACCTTTACCTCTGCCTGCCGGGGTCTTCTTAGCACTTGAATGTGTTATGTCCTTTATTTCCATCTCCACATCAATTCCTACAATAAATTACATATAGGTATTTGACCTTATTTTCCACTCAAACTCAATGAATAGGTGTTTTATATCAAACTAACAAAAATCTTCAAAAAATGAGTTAATTGAGAAGAAAATTTAACCTCTAGCCATTTTAGTAGGACTAAAGGATAATGACTAACCTTTGGACTTTAAGCTTTGAAGTTCATCTTGCAGCTTCTTGTCAGCATTGCCTTCTGACAGACAAAGAAATAATTACTAAGATAAGTACTATTTACACCTAATTCAAATTCTGCAGTCAAAATATTTCCCGTATTTTTGTCGAGAAACCATTGATAAAAAATAAACTGATTGGCATGTAGAACTAGATCATTACTTGGCTAAAAGTTAAAAAACATAGCCCATTCATTCAATATATGGAACTGGTTATTGATTAGTATAACATAATTGTTCTTGTAATTTGAAAAATCCCACTCAACCCAAAAGATTGAACTATTGGATAAGGCCTAAGACTTGATCATATATCAAGTCAACATTGATATTCCCTTCCAAAAAGAAGCGTAAGCAAGATTTTCCAGTATCTATTTTGGTTTAGATTATCTCCTCGCTAAATCCTTTTTGGTGGTAAGCCATTCAACCAAACAGCTTTCTTCATGGGACACTGTTTATTGGCAAATGAATCAGATTATGCGTATAATAAACTAAACATTTAACAACCTGGGTGTGTGTCCTAACTCTAAAAACGGAGATATCATATATTCTACAAGTGAAGAATATGACATTAACATACAAATTCTTCTCATTAGGAGCCTAGAATATTAAATCCTCTTGCTCTTGGTTATCATTGACCCTTGGAATCAACCTACTTAAAACAGATGCCTAGCAAGGCAAAGATGAAACAACAGAGTTGGTGCAAAGTCGATATATGATTGATAAAACAATGCACTAACTTAGTGCGTCATGTGCATTTTGTTTACTTATAACCCTACTTTTTGACCGTCAGGAGGCAAAGTACAAAAAAAAATTGAACAGCAACCGATCATTAAATGGTACTAATAGCAGTCAAACAGGATGATCAAACAACAACCATCTTGAGATTATCAAAACACTTGTCCATTAAAGGGAAGGCATTTTACCCAATTCATCAGTGTCAGAAAAGCTTTCTTCTTCATTTTCTGCCAATAAGTCGCCATTTTCTTCTCCTAAAGCATCGTCAGAAGGTTCTACAGTGGCTACAATTCGCTTCTTGGAGGTTTTCTTTATTCCAGGAAATGGTACTAAATCTGCCGACCGCACCATTCTTGATTTGTTTTCTTCTTTATATGCCCTGGTCAAAGCAGCTTTCACAGTTGAAGCTATGCCATCCAAAGGATTTGCATGCCCCTGTACATAAAGAAACCATAAAGTCCGAGACTTTTGACAATTAAGGAAACAACAATGTTGGTTCCTAAAGTACATGGATGCTACCTGAAATTTTGATAACTCCACCACAGTATCATAATCCTCCTGAGTTATTGAGTAATATGTCATGAATTGCACCACCTTCTCAACAGCTTCATCCTGATCATTATACCAAAACAAAAGAACATTCAGGCACTTCACGTAAAGATTAAAAGAAAAAAGACTTAGTCACCTAAACACATCACCAATGATCTTGCCCTTAGTGAATATCGATAGTAAGCCAGTGATGAACAGCAACATGAAATAATCTCTCATATATTTTAACTAAAATTTCATGCATGTCCAAGCCCAGGGAAGTTGCATTTGTTTTGTTAAGATTTCAACACTGTTTTACACTCACCTCATTGGTATCATTTTAAGGTTCCTATATACAAGCCTGAAGAATGGAAGACAAATACAAACAAGAAATGCAGAGATTAAAGCACAGTAAGGGCTCTTAAGATGCCAATCTGTTTACACATACCACCGTATGTCAAGAAATAAATTTCAAACCTTAGGCAGTAATCGAAGAGGATCAGTCAAATGTTTCAAAATAACTGGCAAATATTCAAGTCGGAGAGTCTCCCTGTAACAATAACACAAGAGAAAGCTATTAAGCAACTTCCAAAGATTAAAGAATGGATATATGGAAAACTAATTAAATTATAGTTTCTAAAGGTTGATCTAACTTAAGGATAAGAAGAACTGTAGCACCATGAGAGGAAGGGCCAGTATTGTGCGTCAGTTATTCTCACTCTACAGCTTATTTCTTTCATTGTCCTTCATAATCCAATCTACTTTAGTATAAAATACAAAAAGTACAAAAGCTCATAAAATGCAATATAAATCATAGTTAAAATTAACGTTGCATCAACCACTCTTACTATTTTAATCTTTCTTTAGAGAACACAATCAGTACTAATGGTATAGTGTTCAGTTTATCTCCCAACTATACATATAATTTATAGGAGTTGGACAAGTAATTTATATTGAGGGATTAAGACTAATTGGTCCACATGAGTTATTCCATAATGCGTAATCAAAGACTAAATCTGTGTTTAATGAAAGTCAACTCTGTTGTTGATGTCAACTCACATTAATGAGACTAAAACAGGTTTGGAGAAAAAACATTTGGGACCAAACAGCTAAACGAAATAATTGAATTTGGACACAAACCCATTGCAGCATCATCTTGGCCATTGCGTAATGAACACAACAATGACAATAGACATCACAATAATCTCCTGGCATCACAATGCTTTTTATCCTAGATTTCTTGCATATTATTAAAAGTGAAACGTTATGCAAGGAGATAGATGCTTGATCACCTCTTCATACATCATAACAAAATTTTGACTAAGCAGAGCAAAAGAAGCAAAAAGTAAAAGAAGTAAACGGAAGAGAAGGGATGAGGTCAGAAAACAATTGGCAGTTTTCTCCTTAAAGATATAGCGAATCAATCTGAGAAAGCCGTAAAGCAAATGCTAAAAATGTTGATATCTAAACATAAGGATAGAATAACTTCAAGTTCAGATCCAAAAGCAGAGTTACCTTCCCAAATTAGATTCACGGGAAGCAAGGAGATGGACATGTAAATTCTCCAAAAGTCTCAAATTTTTTCCTGTTGTAGAGTTCTTTCCTAGCCACCCGCCAAATCTGTTAAAATTGCGTTCTCCCTGCAAGTATAAATACAATTTCATAATGACAGGGAATAGTAACAAGAAAAGAATAAAACATTGGAATGACAAGATACCAGAACATGTAAACAGAACCATCCAAATAGGTTAGCACGAGCATTGGACAATATAAGTAGAGAAAACAAATAATAGAAAAATTACACAGATTGCCCATTAAAAGCATGCAAACAACACAGATGACCAGCAGCATTATAATTCCATTTTAATCAAGTCAATGTAAGGGTCAGTCATTAGTCAAAGCAAAGATCAATGCACCGTCAACATCAACAGAAACTCAAAGGCAGTGAAAAACAACCAAACATAGAGTGCACAGAGTGATTCAATAAATGTTCAGTAAGAACTCAAACTTGAAGAAGAAATCTAAGAAACCTCAATATATTCCATATTCTCTTGTCTTTTCTTTATTGTTCATGTATGTCCAGGAGTACTGACATGGGGGAAAATATTCATCATCTTCCATACCATGACACAACACCAAATGCGATTGAAGAATACTCAGTGAGACCAGCTAGGTTTGTTATTATCCACCTATAGTGGCTAAACATGCAATGAAGAGTATTCAATGCATAATGATGTAACTTAATGCAATATCTGATAAAAGAAAATTTGAAGCCATTTTTCTAGCTCCCAAAGATGAGAGACATTTCATAATGATGTCAATAAATGTAATATCTAATAAAAGAAAATTTGAAGCTATTTTTTGCATCCTGCTCCCAAAGATAAGATACATAAAAGAAAAATAAGGTAACTGAGCTGGTCCTTTAATTAGTATGGAAAGGCACATTGCATGCTCTAAACTTTAATTAGAGTGAAATCATTTTATATCCTGTTTCAAACCACTCAAGGTGCTTGCTTCTCTTCTATTCTTTTGTGTTGCAGAGATCATTGACAACCTTTAGCTATAAGTCATCTTTAGAGTTTTAGTATCATCTACTACATGAAGCTATCTAGATCAAGTGTTCAACTTTTCTCAGCATAAATGTACATCAGATAAAGCTCAATCCTCCATTACATAATGGAAAAGCAAAGAAACAATTTGTTCAAGATGCAAGACAGGCATTCCTTACTGGTTCAAGCGTCTCCCTTTGTCCATGCATCAATGCAGCACTGATTAAAACAGAAAATTAGACAGAACTACTTCCAAGGTATAGTGAAAACTAGGGTTGGCAATGGATTGGGCCGCAACCACAACGATGTTGTTTTGGTGCCCTTCTCAGCTTGCCTTCCCTAGCAAAAACCACATATCTAGTAAATGTTGTTAGACATACGGGATAATACATGATGAAAGTGAACTAGTTTGTGATAGTTGCCATTGCCGATTTCTTCGAATCTGTACATTTATTATATCTCCATCGGCGATGGACTCAGCAGCACGAGCAACCAATCTCATGCGTTTCACCCCATCATCGTCTTTGCTAACTGAACTTGGTCTATAGTTGATATAATTTTCCTGTCAAAAGTTTGAAATTGTCATTACAGCTTATCCGACAGCCGAAACAAAAAGAAATAAAAGTTTATAGGATTTACAGTGTTATAATAAAAGCTTGCCAACAAAATATAGCACAAAAACAAGAAGGACCTGAACAATAAGAGGAACTAAGTCAGGATCACTCATGCTAAGGTCAATCCGCTCATCCATTCTCAATTTCCCTCCACCAAAGCCAAAAAGCCTACAAAGCAAAATATGACATAAGACATTCCAACAAGCATATATCTGAAATAAAAAACACAAGAATTCATTTGGTTATCAAGGGCAAGGGATTGAGGTAATGAAGGTATAGACAATAGGTTTCGAATACGACTAATCCTAAATAGGGAATTCATCCTTCTAAAAGGATTAGTTTAAGTGAAAAAGACTCTGCAACCAAAATCTTTGATGAAGTTGTAGAAGCTATAGTGATTTACTGATCTCACTTATGCTCCATTCCTAGCTTTTCAAGCCCTTTGTTGTGCGGCATCATATGCCTTTTACAATTGCTTATTTACATTTACTGCCATCAAATGTATTAGGATAAAGAATAGTCTGGTCTCCTCAGCAGGAACAGTTATATACACGTGTATATAGATGAGATTCATAGTTTTGATAGCAAAATTTCTTGTTTTCTTCAAATTCAGGCATAAATCAAATAGTGGAGACCATGAATATTATTTCAAGGAACTTAACGTATGCACTCCTCATATTGCAAAATACAACTGGTAGCATAGCCTAGAGAAAGACACAGGATCAGGAGACAGCAATTTTAGAAGGAAAAATGGATCATCTAGCCATACTTGTCAACGGCTGTAAATGGAGAAATATCTTCATCCTTTGCACTGCTAAGAAGGCGCTGTCTAACATCATCATACTTGATGATAGACATGGAGAGACTCATGTATTGCAATTGATTAATTGCCATGCGCATATCCCCATTTACCCTTTCTGCAAGTTCCTCAAGAGCTATCTGGCAAATAATCACAAATTGATTTTATCAGTTACCTTTTACCAAGAAGCAAGTGAATCACGAACCTGCAACATGGGATCCGTCCTTCCACTATAAATGGAATAGACTCCTAATCACCAGCACATCCCCTTAAAATTAGAAGCAAGAAACACAGAAAAAAATCTTTCATTTGTTTTATTTTACATTCTCAAGATCTTATAATCTGAGGCAGGAGACACAAGTCAGCACTAAATTGTTACTGCAAGGCCATTTAGGACTTTGATGCATGAAATTTCTTATTCCATTTTACATAGAGTAGCATTAGATACCAAATTCTTATCTTCTGTATCCCAATTACTGTGAATTCAAATACCATAATGTGATTATAACAGCTTGAATCTCCAGGGGACATTCACAGTTAAAAATCAGCGTGGTCCAAGTTTAAGGGAAAACCACAAAAAATGAAAAGCTTAAACAAGCATTTACCTCGTTAGCTTGAAGGCCTTCTGCTTTAGCAACTTGCATTAACCTCTTTGCCATCTACAACACACCAAATTCATAGTTAATTTATACAATCTTCGGCTGCACAAATCTCATAAGGTGAAATTAACAATAATAAATGAATGAGAACTTCATTTACATAAACAGTTATCAACATTTGCAACACATAAACAGTTATCAACATTTGCAACACAGATAAGTGGAATACTCTTAAAACAACAAGATTTAAGAGTCAAATATGTCTCTACTGACAACTCGTAGGTATTGACTAACAAACAATTTAGAGATCATTAAAGGGCCTATCGAGGTTATGTTTTAGCATTATTTACATTTATCAAGCTCTTAATTCATCATTAGTAATCTCCCGTAATCTACAAATTGTATGTAGACAACTGCAGATAATTCATTAACTTCAAATATTGTTTCAACCTTAGAAGTATATACAGGAATATGAATAAAATTTCCCCACATAAAGTTATTTATTAGAGTATCTGGAAAGAAAATTCATAGTTGAAAAACTGAACTAATGGCTTGGTTCCTCGCTCAATTTTGAATTTCACTAATATTCCTGGAAGCCACTTATCTCATAAGACAAGCTAACACTAAAGTTCGAATTTAGAAAGCTACTTCTTTATTATAAATACAATTAAATGCATGTGTAAAGCAGTTCTACACAAAGGCTGCTCATCATCAAAGATTCTGTAACTGTGTAACTATGGCATATCTATACTGGAATAATTAACCTGAAAGCTTACAACCATGGAGACCGAAGATAATAACCTACAGATGCAGAAAAAAGAATAATAGGGACGAGGAGAGAAGGAAAAGAGAGCAAATCCATAAACCTGTTGTTTTGTAGGTTTCCGAAAGTTGAGAAGCAAACAGTAGTTCAGCAGACTTTTTAGTTTCTGACTATAGCGATCATTACAGATGCAGATAATTGGCACTTTGGAGATCTTTATGCTAGCAATAAGATCAGCAACTCCACCTCTATCACCAGCAGACATCCCATCTACCTCATCCATGATCAGGACTGTTTTTGGATGCTTTGACCTACAATCTCATTAAAACGGATATCAGCGGGAAGAGTAAATTACATGCTATGTTTTAATACAACATAGGAAGAAGGTGACATCGACCTATCCATGTCAACACCCAGAGCTTCGTTGCTGACAAGTTCCTTTATACAATTTGCATTGCTTCCCCCAATTCCTCTATAAATCTTAGCATCTGCCTTCCCACGACTGTCACTGGCATTTACCTAAATAGTATATACAAAACGAAGAATAACAAAATGAGAAAAGCTATGACTATCAGTAAGATCTCACAATGAAAGTCCAGTCCATACACTCTAAATCTGAAATTTTCATATAGAATATGATACCTCAATAGCTTGAAAACCAAGCATCTGGGCAACTAACTTTGCCGATGTTGTTTTTCCTATACCAGGTGTTCCACTCAAAAGCACAGCTTTCTTAGCATTAGGATCATTTTGTTTTTTACCTTTTCCCTTATTTCCACCTTCCAAAAATTGCACATGCCAAGTTTTCAACCAGTTATGAAGCTGGTTAACCTACAAACAGATATGAAGTAAGTTAACAGATTTACATCAAATAAAATGTTAGGTTTTAACAGCATGTTCAATTCGCAAATGCTAACAGATAAACTATGTACCACTGACTGATTCCCAATTATATCAGTTGGAGACTTTGGTCTGTACTTCTCTGTCCATGACAGGAGAGATTGTCCAACAGCTTGCTCTTTCAGCTTTGTTGGCTCCAAAGTTTCCGTAGAACTTTTACGGGCTACATCCCTAGGCAAAGAGTTACCTATTCAAAAACACATCTCAGGTCAGCCAAGTTCAAATAAACAGATGATCCTACTGAGTAATTTACCATAGAAGCAATATATACTCGGAATTTCCACAGTCCGGAATTCAAATCATTCCTAGACTATCTGGCGTACTACTTAAGTAGCATCTGGTGAAAAGGTCATTTGTTTCTGTTGCATACCCTTCAGTTCTGCTTTCTTAGGACCTTTCTTTGTAACTGATACAATTTCCTCCGTGGACTCCTTTGACTCATTCTGTGATGAGCCTTTTGTGCCTTTTGATGCTCGGATCATATCAAACAGTCCATCCTCAGAAAGGAAGGGAGTGCTGCAGAAAGAATTTTTTTTTTAAAAAAAACATAATTCTAGAAGAAGCACCTATGACAGTGTTTGTATCAGGGGCAACTTACCCAAGCTCTTTTGCTTTCGAAGATTTCCGTCCCTCAATATCCTCATCACACAAAAGATAATTCTGAAAAGAGACAATATCAATAGTATGCCAACGATGTTATTGAACCAAACTACTAAAGCATTGTGTGTGATGTAACTGTTTTTTTGCTGACAGATCCAGTGACACGACCCCCATGCCTTTTAATCAAATCTTCTGCTTCTTCTCTTTCTAAACTGTAAATATGGTAAGAAAAAAAATATATAGCATGACATGCCAAAATCACCAGTACATAGTCAGATAGTAGGCAAGCTACCACAGCTAGACAATTTCTAAGTAAGTTGACGTGGAAATGCTATTTCAAAAGATCAGGAACGCACATGTATAACTAAAACATGTAAATAAGCAAAGTAGATTGAACTTATGAACAACCTTAAGAATGAGGAATAAAGTACCTATCAAGTGTTCCACTAATAACAAAAGTTAATCCGGCTAAACAATCTGGAGCACCTTCAGGGACTTCCTGAGTACAAAATAGAACCCATGTTAAACTAATACTGCAACCACTCTAGCTCATTCCTTCGACAGTATATCTTACCTTTTCCCCTTTATGAGGAGGGTCCTTCCTATCAAAATTCATGAATCCCCTACCACCACGGCCCCTTCCACCAGAAGGACCTGTTGAAGCACCCCTACCACCACGGCCCCTACTGTGACTCCTTCCACCAGACTTAAGAGAATCAGCATCTTTAATAGCATCATCATCATCACTTTCACCTTCATCATCATTTACAGATTTCTGAGCAACTCCCCTACCTGTAATACTCTTCAGCTTTTTACTAGGGGTGATGTCAACATAATTGCTTTTCTTATTAGGCATTACAAAGTCGTCGTCGTCTTCACTTTCATCAACTTTGTGAACCTTTTTTGAAGGAGGAAGTTTCACAGATTTTTCACCACCACTTTGAGTTTTCCTCTTCAATGGAAGTTCCTCCACTTCTTTTTCATCTTTTGGCTCTTGTTTGTCTGCTGCAAAATACTTGCTTGTTTTCCTTCTACCTGAACTCTCTTGACCTCTTTGCGTCTGAACCCATATCAAGCAATATAAATGAGCTGTATACTACTTAAACATGGTAATTGAAGTGGCACATGCAAACAATAACAATCTAAAGCGTTGTCTACACATATTAGCAACAATGCAACAAACCATAAGGTTTTACATAATGACTAAAACCAACCATCCAAAAATTATATACCAGAAGCAAAAATGCCGACTAGCATATCAAAATTTCAAGACTTTATGGACCTCAACAAACAATTACTGGCCTGCAACCATGTAAGCATAAAGAGGGAGCAATTCACTTACGGTCATTTCAGGCTTTGACTCAGGTTTCTGCTCTGTTTTGTTTGGGGAAGATTGAGCAGGCTTAACGGCATTCCCATTGCCTTTGTCTTTGTCATGGGGCTTCATCAACCATTTCCTAATATCCCGTTGCTGTGATGCCATAAAAACAGAACTTTGTTTGTGCAAAAACACGTTAAGGTTCAAAATGATCAGAAAAATAAATTAAACCCTAATCCCTAATCCCTAATTCCTAATCCCTAAACCCTAACCCTAACCCTAACCCTAACCCTAACCCTCGTTTCTGTTAATCGGGATCGTAAAAATGTATTGCCTTTTGTTTTACTTTATAGTCTTTTCCCTTGAAACTCAAAAAAAAAAAACAAAATTTAAAAGTTTTTCGTTCTCAAATTTTACCATAAACCAAACAAAAAGCAGCGTGGAGCGAATGAGAAAATAACACAAAAGTGAGTCGTAAACTCACCATATCTGAATCAAGTAAAAGGACAAGCAACTCAATTGTAACACTCCTGAGATTGATGAGCCAAAACCAACCAAAGAGAAAACAGTCCAGCGCAACCTTAACGTTTTCCCTTCCTAATCCTCGTTTCTGTTAATCGGAATCGTAAAAATGTATTGCCTTTTGTTTTACTTTGTAGTCTTTTCCCGTGAAACCGAAAACAAAATCAAAATTTAAAGATTTTTCGTTGTCAAATTTTCCCAGAAACCAGACAAAAAGCAGCGTGGAGCGAATCAGAAACTAACACAAAAGTGAGTCGTAAACTCACCATATCTGAATCAAGTAAAAAGGACAACCAACTCAAATTGTAACACTCCTGAGATTGATGAGCCAAAACCAACCAAAGAGAAAACAGTCCAGCGCAGCCTTAACGTTTTCCCTTTTTTTGATGAAAGCCTGTAAATTTTGTCGCGTAACAGCCACAAGCTTAAAATTACAAAGGAAGTTTTCTTTTTTTTCATGGGATGTCGTGGAAGGGTTCTGATTATGGGAAACACATTTAAGTGATCTATACTCGGACTATTTTTCGCTAAAACCGAATAAATTTTTTGGGGGTGGCAAAATTTTGATCCCAAATTTTAAACAACTACATATATAAAAGTGATTTGAACCCGCAATTTCACTTAAGTCAAAAGAACCTTACCAACTCACCTGGGCTAAGATTTTACCGAGGGACGTTTAGCATACCTAACACAATATTATAAGTTAGAATTGCTCATCCCGACCTAATCCGAACTAAAAAAGGCCCGTATCATAAGACATCGTTCGCTGTTTCCTTAAGCTTTTATTTAGATCCTTACTTATACAAAGAAAAAGAAAGGAAATATTGAGGGGGAAAGAGGAGAAATGAATAGAAATGAAATGAAACTTTCTTTTCTCTGTTTGTTTTCCTAATTTATTAAAGGAGGAAACTTTATGCCTAATTTGTTTTTAAGACTTTTATGTCCTTGATTATGGAAATTCAGCATATACAGATAAGGATATTATGGTAATTTATATATATTGGAGTTCTCTTATCTTAGATTTCTCCTCATTTCTCACCAATTTGAGGGGAAATATATTTGACCCAAATTTATCTCAATTTCCTCTCCATTCTTTCACTTTTCTTTTACTTATTTTTGTCCGAACGGTGAAAATTAAAAGAAATTCAATTCTTTTTCTTTATTTTCTCTTACTTTCCTTCGATCCAAATCAAGGCTAAAATGGAGTAAACTCTTCGCACGTAAAATCGTCTGAACTTTTTTTTCAAGCAAACCATAAATTTCCTTCTCTTTGTCCAATCAATCAGCTTCTTGAAAGGTGTAACCTTTAATGATTTTTAAAGTTTATTATATGTTTGATTAATGTGGGATGATCTTAAATTTGTCTCTTTGAATCTCAGAGCTTGCGTTGTGTACATTAAGAAGATGCAACGGGGGTCTGATGGGCCAAGAATCTCTGCAATGCAGAAGCTAGTTTTAAGTCGATATGGAGGGTTTCTGAGAGCTGCTCTTTTGAAGCCGCCTGAGGAGAAGCACAATGTCCAACTCAATTGTTTCAGCTGAGTTCCCGAGGAATTCTAAGGAAGTGGATCGCTTGTTAAGCAGCAGCTGCATCTGCGTAAGGGTCCTTGCACAATTCCGTTGCTTTCTTTGAACATCAATTCAACTTAACGAAGAATCTTAGTGACAGTGCTGAAGTTTGACATGATTGTTTGCTCCCTTTCAGTGAAGTAACTTCAACACTGTTTCCATGCACAGATTAAACTAAAATTTTCTCCTTCCTCTTTTCACTTGATTTAAATGGCAATCTAAAAACAAAAAACAGCACTTGCAAGCAAATTCACAGAAGCTGGCATGATTGCATTATAAAGGGCAAGTGATATACCCTCCAAAATGAGATAATGTTATATGGTGAATTCTCTACAATTTGATTTTTCTAAACGAGGAAGATTAGATAGCGGAAAAAAGATAAGGGAGGACTCGACGAGCCAGCTACCTTTGTCTATCCCAAGAAGTCATTGTCTTTGTCCTCAAGCCAAAGTGTAAACCCCCACAAAAGGCATAAGCACACTCCCCATCCAAAGCTTCCCATCCTTCTCTTCCACTTCACTAACTGCTTTAATAACTTTTCCTTCACTGTCCTCAAGTATTTGCAAGAGCTTACCTTCTGGACTGTATTTAACAACTACACCATGAAGCCTGCCACCAATGTGAAGCAGATACTGAATCTTTGCAGGGATTGGGAGTTTGAGTAAGAATGTCCTCAGCTTGGGGTATAGTGCACATATGTAAGTGTAATAATTCCGGCGACAGTGGACCGCTACCCAAAAGTCACCATCTTCGTTCCGTCTAATATTGTCAGGAAAGCCGGGTAAGATGGCTAATACCTCCGAAGTTCCTGCCTTCTCACCTTTCAGCCAGTACTTACGCAATCTGCATTCAAATATATGGTATGAGATGTAACTGAAACAACAGTTGCATAGAGAAGCATTTCTGACGCCCAAGAAGGTGACATTACCAGAACATGGGCTGTAAAAGTCTTTATTTCAATACCTATCACTTATAATCATGGCAGACCACTGAACATCAAGACCCACCAAGCAACATATGTCATTACATTGTTCTAATGCAAGTTGCTCGACTATGAAATGCGGAGGTAAACTCCGCTACAATTATTTCTCCCCCCTTTTGGTCTTTTTTCATCTAGCACTAGCACATCAAACTCATTCCGACACTCCCATAATGGTTAAGAAGAACATCCACTGATAAAAAAGTCCACAAAACAAGGCAACTTCCTTCTCCAAGTGATAGGTGAAAATACACTTCTGGGCTTCAAAAACCACTAGCAGGCATTTCTTTGTTGCATATACACTAAACCAGTGAGTATCGATACACCAATTAAGCCATGAATCCACATCAAACTAGACACTAGCAGAACCTATGACCTCGCTCACATGCATAATAGCATTTATTTTACCAATAACTTTAGGTGCTCTCTCCTATATCTGACATGGAGAATAATCCGTCTAAAAGTTGTATATCTTGGGCTACAGAAAATTTTCTTAACCATTTAGAAGTAAAGATGGAAAACAATCACAGATTTCCATTATAACAACACAAAAGAAGAAGCAGGACTAACCTGCCAATAGCTCCTTCACAAAAAACAAGGAAGGAACCGTCTTTGCTTATGGACACGCCATTAGGGAATTGAAGATTTGCCACAAGAACAGTGGTTTCTTTAGTAGTAGGATTATATTTCAGAAGTCTTCCACTATCCTCTGAAGAGAATACCAGCTGCATAAAGTTCCTGAAAGATATAATGATGGTATTAACAGTGCACCAAGAACCATTTAATAACATTTTGACCAAAGAGAAGCAAAGAAAAAACAACGATTTGTTCAATTAGCACTATCCACTGAATCCCGATAAGTTGGATGAATCTCATGCAAGTGCAAATGCTTAAACAAGCGTAACTGTGATTTTCTAAAATCTTAGCAGTGAGATTATTGCCGTGAGGAGTTAAACTTTGCTCTATATTTGATGTCATTGCAGAGTGAATTACATGGGCTCTGACTTGGATCAGGAAGCCTCTACTACTTCAAGAAAAACGGCAATGACATCAAACCCTGGGATTAAAACTTTATCCACAGACCATAAGTACTCGGGCAGTTTGGTCCTTCCTTTCTCTCTTCAATGTAGCATTTGAAGGTGACACTGAACACATGAAAGAAACAGGAGGCCCTCTACTTTGTGGAGATCATGATTTTTTTTCTCAATTGCATGTTTTTCATCACATTCAAGTTGCCATCTCAATGTTCTCAATATGATGACGAAATCAAGTTTCCACAATATCATGTCCTAAGCCCAAATAAACAGAAGAGGCAATAGGATGCACCAATGATTTTGTAACATATTATGACTGTCCTAAGCTTCCACATCAGCTCATTAGAGTTAAATTCAGATAGCGAATTGTCAGTAAAAGACAACAAGATCAGAAACTTACCTTCTTTGGTACTTAGTGCTACTATCTGTGAAGTAAACATTCCCTTCATCATCAATATCTAGATCATTTGTGAACCGCAGAGGAGTTCCTTCTGCCTCTGTTGTAAGTGATGTTGCCAATCCACCCTCTGGCCCCACCTTCATCAGCCCAAAATAGGCATCCGCAATATACAAATAACCTGTTTTCTTGTTAAAACGGAGCCCCAAAGGCCTGCCACAAATGTGCTCATTCGGCAAATAACTTAAAGGGGATGGTTTATGGTCACAAACTCCTGTCCTGAATCCACAAAAAGAAGGAAAAATGTGTCAGTTAAAAATAAATCTGAAGATGGATGAACATAGAAACTAGCAGAAGAAATTTTGACTGATAACCAAAATTCAGAAACTACAATTAAATCATAAGCATTCTGTTATTCTGGAAAGAAATATAATCTTCCCTTTGTGCGTGACTGGTTCTCCATATCAATGGGAATAGGAACTCCAATCAATTCTGTGCAAAACGGAAATCTTTTGGGTACATCAGGAACTATATATTTTTATATTCCCTCGTCTCACTTACCTACCAGGATTCAAACCCTAGCAGATGGAGGGGTACTCTTACTTTTCTATCATCAGAGAAACACTTGATGTTTCATTTTCAGAAAGCTTGTTCCTTGACATATGGTGATTGGGGTCCTTCAAGAGATGAATTTATTGACAGGTAGCTGGAATCAATCACTGTTTCACCTCTATACTCTTTTCTTCGAATTGTGATTAATGGCTCATCCTCGTTATATTTCAAGGCTAATAGCAAATTTTGATGCAATGAGACAAACAAAATTCAGTTATAAGTTTCCTTAGCCTTATGCCCTATTTTGAAAATGTGTGAAAAGAAATGGTTAGCATTGCTTATACATCTGCTGTTGGTATTCTAATATACTAGGAAACAGGCAATTGTTCTGATACAAGGTTTGCTGTTGGAATACTTGGAAATTATCAAAGTAATCTAGGAATGAAAGTATCCAATAAATTTATATCTAGAACAAAGGATACAAGCAGATTTATAAGCATAGATATTCTGACTTCGATTTCATGAGTGTATCGGTTCTCGACATTAGGTTGCATCTTTTCTATTGGCCGGTGGATTCATACCATGGTATATCAAATAGACACTTGCATCTCCATCCTCATTGGATGTTGAATTTATCAAGGTATTTCCTAATTCGTTTGACCGAAAAACTTCACAATTATCAATTTATTGATTTTATTCTGTGACAGGAAATTGGAAGTGCCTAAGGCCACTCCGTAAACATTAATTGTTAAGTCTTGTTGTTTGACAAAGGATTTGTGAAAAGAAAGAACATATCAACCCTAGACTAAAAAGATTTACACTTAAATTGTATAATAAGTATATTTGTCATATGGATCTATGATAGGGACACTATGGCTTGTTTGTCAAGTTTGATTTAAAAATGACGAAGGCTATAGTATTTGGCATTTAAGTGAGACCTTATCCAATAAGTATTAAAAGTTTTTATTTTTCCCCAAGGATCTATATGGATATTGTGATACGTGAAAGGATATATGTCACAGGATGATGTAAAACATGCATGATACAACCAGTTTAGATGTTTGAATGAGTATAGCTATTAAGGTACCCACAAACTTGGTGAATCAACCATGATTTTAGCATTAAGCAAGTGAGAGAATGCAGGAAGTATCAAGGTTGTGGCAAGAATTCAGATTGTTTTACAGTACCAAATTTCATGTTTAGAGAACCCATCAGAAATACTTGATTCAACTGCAAGCACGAAATATTGTCCTTTTAAATTTTCCCCAGTTATAGTTAATTATGATTCATAAGTTTGGTCTAAAGATCCTTAATTAATTTTCTTAAGCAATGCGCTCAAGAAAACAAAGGTATAGACATCAGAAACCCAGATTTTTTAAAAGTCGAAAAAGGAACAAAAGGTAGTAACAGACCTGTTATTTGAAGTGTAGGCAAAATCAGTCCAGCGCTGACCATCCCAGAACACAATTCTACCATCAGCAACTCCGGTGTAAATTCCACGGCCATGAGGATCAAAAGTCACGCTCTCAGGGCCTTGAACTTGGTTCAAGAACTTGATTTCAGAATTTTGGAGCAAGTTGAGGTGATCTTTGTCAGTTGGGACAGTTGACCATAAAGGCATGTCAACGTTGTAGGCCTCGAAGTCTGGAAATTGCGAGATTGCACTGTGCTTGAACGGGTCGACGCCGCAGTACACGGCAAGAAGGAGAAACAAAAACCCAAAAACCTTCGCTATAGTCATATCCGGAGCCTTGAGATTGGTTTCCCTGTGGGAGCCAGATAAAGATTGAAACTTGATTAGGTGGGCAGTAAGTGAAGAGGTCAAACAACCAGAACTCTACTTAACTAGCTTTTTGTTAGAGTGTTTGTTGGTGTTGAAAGTATCAACCATGCGCTTGTCTGCTTCCTAACATTGTTAGGAGTCCGAAACAATTAAGACAAGAAGTGGTAGGTACGAGGTGGGTCTCTAGTTTCAGTTTGTACTTGTAATTCCAAGGTGCTTAGATAAGGTGAACTGTTCAGCATGTTCTATCCTCCATTCTACATTACTACTAACTTCGGAAAGTATACGAATTTGTCAAATTTTATAAAATTTAAATAAATTTCTAAAGCTTTGATATTTATAAATTAATATTCTTTACTAAAAGTCGATAGAGATAAGATAAATAGATTTGATTCAATCTGAAAGACTATTATGATAATTTGATATTGCCTTTAAAGGTTTAACTAATTGATGAGAAGCTTTATAAATTTGAGTCGTATTTGATTTGATACATTCGATTCAAGTATAACTCAGGGTAAGGCCTCATCCTCATCTAATACAGTAGACTTAATGGTTAAAAGCCATCTTTCAACAATTCCAAAATTAATCATAGCTTTGAGGGACTCTCTTGATAATAGGCATTTGGATTGAGCTCTAACTTGAGGGTCAATCGGCCCAACTCTTATTGAAATTATCATATTTTAATATATTTATGATCTATCTTATGTAAAATAGTTCAATCCGTAATATTTTGATATAGTATGAATTA
>JAOQMQ010000008.1:6090025-6110629 GCA_027563845.1 Erythroxylum subrotundum
AATACATAGGAATATTATTTGTGTTTTTCCTTACAATATTGAAAATTTACACATCAACATCAACATCAACATCAACATCAACAACAACAATTCGGTAAAAATCTCACTAATACACAAGGTTCGAAAAAGCTCAATATTATGCAACTTTACTTCTAAGTAGTAAAGAGACTACTTCCAAATAAAAATTTACACGTCAAAATTCAAATTATGATAACAGAGAAAATTTTTAAGATTGTCTGTCACTTAACTTACTGCTTCTCTCAAATCTTTAGGAGATCGACTCTCTTACATAAGGCGATTCCTAACTTTTTTTTCCCTAATTATGACATAAGACAACAGTTTTTTTTTTTTATCGTATCAGCCAGTAATTGGCAACAATTGAGGTTAATTTGCAAATAAGCTCAACAAAAATACTCATTCATTATTCTATAAGAAGTTTTTATAAATCCAAAAATTTAGCAAGTCTATCAATTTAGAGTTATAATAAATGTTGATATTTTTCCTATTTTATGTTTGATTGAATTAATTAATAATATCATTTATGTGGAATTTTGTATGATTTGTAAAATCAGTACATTATTCATAACCAACCGGTTACTTTGATTGCAACCAACCAACCAAATTGTGAAAGAGGTAATGATAAAAAGGCGTCATTTGTACGATCAATCAACAGACAATAGGGTTTAGGGTGTGTTAAAACGTTGTAATCAGGTAATAAAGTTAAAGTTAACAACAGTAACATTATATTAACAAGAATAAAGAGGTTTTTAGAAAACAAGATATAACATGAACACCTTATAAATTACAATTATATATATATATATATATATAAATAAATAAATAAATACTCCATCTTATTCAAAATAAAAGTCGTTTGAGATGGATTTTAATTATTCAAAATAAGTGTCGTTCGTAACTTTTCATGTATGTTTATAATTTTGCTTCCAAAATTACCTTTTAATTTCTCTCACATCTTGATTACATTTTCAAGACAGTTCAACATGTAATTAATAAGGGTATATCAAATATTTCATTAACTTTCTTAATAAATGTGCATCCCTCTAAAATAACTTTTATTTTAGATAGAAGGGAGTAATAATTTTAAAAAAAATCATCTATTTCAGTTAACTAATTCTTACCTGCTATATTCTTACGCAATGGGTAGGCACAGTTGGAAAAAAAAAAAAAAAGCACAAGAATCTGGTGACAATAACTTCATCTCTCTGTATTCACTCATCCCTAAACATTCCAAGGCATTAATATCACGCCCCCCTCCTCGGCCGCTACAGAAACAAAGGCCAAGCTTAGCCAAAACTCTTTTAAGTGACTCCTACCCACTCATTCATTCTTCCAATCATGTCAACCCAAACCCAGACCCAGACCCGAACCCGAACCAAAACCCCAACCCCACTCTCTCCCGATATCTCGCTTCTAATAAATCTATAATCTACCTTTTCCTATAAACCACACTTCATTACAAAGAAACCACTAACACCCCACTTTCAGACCTGTTTTCCCGACCAGTATTGTCCCATCTTCTTCTTACACATTATTTGCATAACTTTGCTATCTCTCTCTCTCATAGCAACTTTGATTTTTTCTTCTCTCTCACAGAGTTCCTTTTTCTATGTATCTTTCTTCTTTGTCTCTGTGCCCATTTCTTTTATCAAATCCCTGATCTTTGGCTGTGTGTCATTCATCTTTCTCTTCGTTACAGAAATCTTCTTGATCTGAGCCTTCTATCTTCAGTTTGAGTATTAAACGAAATGTCACTGGACTTGGCGTCTGAACGTGTTTGTTATGTGCACTGCAACTTTTGCAACACCATTTTAGCGGTACAACGCTGAATTCTCTTTCATATACTCTTTGGATACACTACTGCTTTATGTTCTTTTTTCTCTTGTGACCAACTGCAACTAAGGGCTAAGGATTTTTGTATCCTAGTCATTTCATTTCAGTTGGTAAAGATCGTTTCCCAAGGAGCTTTCTCTGGTGAAAATTGGTGTCTGAATAGATAGATGAATTCAGTTGGAAAGGCTGGTGAGAAGGAGGATTCGGTCCATAGGAGAATATATAACCCGACCTCTACTGTCTTTTCTAGTAAATTTCCATTGAAAAGACCTTTGATCGAAGAACTTCTTTGATTTTACTGAGAGAATCGAAGAACCTTTATATCCCACATGTCATTCTTTATCACAATTTCTAACTGGGATTTCCGTAAAACTTGCAACGAGAATCAAGACGACGAAATATTTTACATATCGTCGAAGGTTTGTTGGGCGCAATTGTTTTGCCTCGTGTTAAACCGAGTCTTGCTAAGACACTATGGTTTGAGAACTCAGCAGTTGGATGTTGAAAAACCAGACAAGAGGTTAGACAACGAAACCAGTCCAATTTTGCTCGTATCACTGAGGATGACTATACCTACTAGGGCTATATAGGCAGGTATTAGGGTTCTAACCAGATAAGATAGTAGCGTTTCCTCTTGCTTACCCCATATTCTACTCGGTATTTGGTATAGTAGAATCTGAGGTAAGCAAGAGGAAAGCAACCACCGAGGCACTGTCGCATTCAACTTTTCTTTTTCAGTTCATCGGTGCAAAATGCCTCTGCCTGTACATTTGTACACAGCTACGTATGCGCCGGCCCTTAAAATGGCGATACACATTCACTCACACTGGTAGATGCTAATGCTCCAAAACTAAAGAACAGGCCTTTCTGGGCGCACTAGTAAATTCTTTAAGATCTCTCTTTGCCCCTCTTTTTTAGACGTGGGTGCTTCTGTCACTGCATACCAAGGAATTGGCGACTGATCTCAGTCACAAAAGTGATCATCAAGTTGGTTATATAAGCTCAGGATTTGCCTTCTTTAAGTACAAAAGTGGTGCTTTCTTCGTTTTCCCCAAAAAACTAGGGAAGTGAGTTGGTCGATAAGCAGAGATTCATGGGTCAAGATCAAATATCGAAATTCTTTTACTTCTCCTTTTTCAGCCTCTTTTTTCGTCATAGCAAGCCTCTGTTAAATAACCCCTTTTCGAGACCATTCTCCGTCTCTGTGGTTACGTCTTTAAAACGGAGATCCTAAGCACAAACGGTACAAAGATCAGTAAATCATTTCTGCACATGATTCTTCTCTCTTTATTAATTGCCATCTTTGATAGTTGTGCTTACTGGTAATGCTCTAAGCTCTTTATGGTTCTCGTTCAAGTCATGTCCCTTTCATCTCTCTCTAGCTTAAGACTATTTATATTTTCTTCTTTATCATTTGCTTACGATGGGTGTCAGGCAAAAGTCAGGAGCACCGAAAGGAAAGAGATATTGTGGAGAGGTACTTAAATTTAGTGCAAGTCAAGTCCTTCTAGTTATTACTCTAGCTACTCATGTAAGGTATGAGGTGGGTGGGTAACTGGTAAGAAGGGCCTTGGAATCTTTTACAGACCAAAAAGAACGGCTATTTTTCTCTTTAGAGTCTAGCTCACATACATATCACCACAAAGTAATCGTAGATCTTGAGAAGAATTGTTTGGATGATTGCCACCAACTCTTATTCTCTTTCTTTTCTCTCAGACTTGCTTGATTGCGCATACAAGTTTTTATATTTTTTCTTCAATAACGAGCTTCTCTTCTCCTTCTCTTCTCTTCCTATTTCGATCTTTTGCATGCTTCTGATGTCTCGGGAAAAGGTTTTCGCTTTTTTATCATTTTCTGTACAGATGTATGAAAACTTTGAGATCTCCGAGACCTTTGGAGATTATTTCTAAATGGGTGATCAAAATGGAAAGACTTCGATATAGTTCTCATTGACTAATGGGGTTTCAATAAAAAATCTAGTTCCTTTTTTTACCACATTGCTCTTCGTTTCTTGATCTAACTATCAAACATCTGACACTGGATCACAGAACATGTTACCAGCAGCTAGGTGTTTGCTAATGTGCCATGGAGGGCTAACGCCTCAAATAGAGCTTAACTGATAAAAAGGAAAAAAACCTTAACTCTTTTTGAATTGGGAAATGTTGCTTATTCTTCAGTCTTTAGGATCTTAAGATTTCAGCCCATGGTGAGGGTGGAATCTTTTGATTAAACAAAGCACATTGTTTCGGTCTGCTTGTCTTATCGTCTTTAATAAACATAGAGAGAGAAAAGAGAGGGAAGTTTCAACAGAAGCTTGAGCTTGACGAATCAAAGTGGTTGTTGTTCACAGGTGAGTGTACCAAGCACAAGTTGGTCTACTCTCGTGACAGTTAGATGCGGGCATTGTACAAATTTGTTGTCTGTGAACATGGGAACTTCACTTCAGACTGTTCCTCTCCAAGATCCCCAGGTACTAGTACCATTTTAAGACACTCTACACTTTCTCTTATGACTAACTCTTATAGTATTGTACATTGCTGTTTAGTATCTCTGCAAGATGGAACTTACAAAAATTTATGCAACATTTAACACTTCGTTTGCGTTCTTTCCTTTCAAATTTCCCGTTTTGGATTTGAGCGGGTAACAACACCTACTAGTCTTGTCAAAATTAGAACAAGACAATAACAAATTATTCCACATTCGGTTGGATTTGACTTGTTTTCTTCCTTGTCTTTCTTTGATTTTATGTTCACTTGTGAATAAACTTCCTTTAAATCACTTTCGAGCTAACCTACAGTTGTTTAGACTTATAAATGCCAGCTAAAAACTTCCGAGTTTAACTATAGCTATAATGTCTTGGTTTTTCTTGGGGGGAAAACCTGCAGAAGCTGCACCTGGTCTCTGGAGATCTAAGCAAGGACAGTGGGTCATCTTCCAAATGCAACAAAACTACTGCATTTGAAGCTGTCGAGCACGAACCACCTAGAATGCCCCCGATTCGACGTTAGTATATCTCTTCCCCTCTCTCTCTCTTTCACACAGACACATACCCTTATGGAAAGTAATTGTATATGCAGGTATACTGTCATGTCTTATGGTCATAGACTTTGCATTATATAACTCAGCACTCGATATCATAACATGGCAAAAACATCATACATGTTTTGTGTTAATTTGTGTTCTTTATGATTAAAGCATATGCTACTAGGTTAAACTATGAATATTAAGGATAAAAAGCATAGCTCTTACACCCACGTTCTTGCAAGTAAAGGATCTTTCAGTTGTAAGATTCTTTCTTTGGTAAATGACTTCGTCTACATATGTATTTATGAAAATGCGGGTATGTCTTTACAGTTCTAGTGGGTTTAATATGCATAAGAGATTAGTACTTATATATAAACAAGTTGAGATGAGTGAGTCAATGTCCGAGTAAAAGTGGCTCCACAAAACTGGCAAAGAGTAAATAAACATAGAGAGTCAAACTCATTGTCATGGTCACATGTGATGTTAAGAGCTTTCAAGGTGTTGACTTTACCTATGAATTGTAACTGACAATTAATTATTACTGTGTCCCAGAACATACTAAGTGTCTGCAAGAAAAACATGTAACGTTTTCCAAAAGGAAAAAGAAGAAGAAGGAAGAATTACACAAAATGAGATAAAAATACTGAAGTAGGCAATCATTTTTGAATTCTATAGAGTTTTGTGGCTTATAATGGTTAAACTCGACAATGCCTGCTAGTTATTCAATGCACTAGTTTGTATAGTCTATCTGCTGAACAGTACTGTTAGATGGTAAAGATTTCCTTAATCTTATTCTGCAAGTACTGTCCCTATTCATTATTCTTAAGTTCTTTAGATAAATTGATTATGTTCAGACATTAATTAGGTCTCTGTGTTTCATGCCCAATGCATGCAGCCCCGGAGAAAAGACAACGTGTTCCTTCAGCATATAACAAATTTATTAAGTAAGTTCTCAAAACTTTCTGATAATTGGTATGTATAACAATTTACATATAAAAATCGAGTTCAGATCTTTTGTTCAGTTTTATGGTGTTTTATTGTGTCCAGTGAATCTCAGCTATTCATTGATGCTGATCCCACGTTAATTTATGTGTGACCTACGTGAAACCTGCATAAATTAATGGCTGAGATTCATTGGACATAATAAGACACTATAAAATTGAACAGAGGATCTTGCTCCATAAAAATCATCACCTTCATGATGGCTTTAAAATTTGTTCAATCTCAAATATAATTAATGGCTGCTTTTCAGGGAGGAAATTCAAAGGATCAAGGCTAGTAATCCCGATATCACCCACAGGGAAGCTTTCAGCACTGCAGCCAAAAATGTAAGACCATGATAATTTAAGTTTGATGCTTTTTAAAATATATATATATACTTGCTGCCTAAATATAGATAATAATAATTTAATATATTTTAAATAAATTCATTTCTCATACAAATATATTAAATAAGTTCATTACATATTTTTAATCATCAATTTATACTTTTGATCATGTTCTTATTTTAGTCAATTACTTATGAAAGTGAAAGATAGGCACAAATTAGTATGCCGTGGTTGAATGCAATGTATATACCCATGAAAACTTTGCTTGACGTATCATCTAACAACAAATATGATGCTAAAAATAGGAAGTTTGCTTTAGGGCATTGGTACTAACGTCAACCTATTTTTTGACAAGTGAATTGGTGTAAAATCAACTTAGTAACCATTAAAAAATGTTGCCTTAGGACAAGTGAACGTGAAATTCGAGTTTTCCTTTAACTTTGTATTCTCAACTACTAACCGTTATTTACGTGAAGCCTTGCAAACAAAGAAAACGATATTTCTGCCAAGTTTCAACTACTAACCATGTTTTACGTAAAAAGTAATACATTATTAGGATCAAACCTTGTTAGTGAATATATAAAACCAATTAAGTTGGCTTCACATAACAACTTAAGCTGTGGTGATAAAATGGTCACTTAATAAATCCTAATTGCTTAGAAAACAGATAACAGAAGTAAGAATCCCTTTTATTATAACATGGAAAGGAAGGTGTTAAAGAGGTGGAGGTGAACAAAATAGTTTGAATACAAAGTTAATAACATTAAAGCGTAATTCATTCTTCATTGAACCGAGCTTCTCCTCAGCAGGAGTTAATTATCAAGTACCAACAAAAGCAACTTAATTTATAACTTCGTTAAATTATGATGCAACATAATGTAGTACGAAGAAAGGTTTTTATTAGATCGAATTTGTAATCTATTATATGTAATATTACTAATTATTGACGAGTACATATCACTTTTGTTTGGCAGTGGGCACATTTTCCTCATATTCACTTTGGCTTGAAGCTGGACAACACCAAACATGCAAAGTTGGACCAATCATTTGCAGGAGAGGGTCCTCAAAAACCCAATGGATTATACGAGATCAATGGTACTCTGTGAGTAGGGGCTATGGATTTTTCAATGTATGAACATATATATATATCTCACCATAGCTTCCCCACATATATAAGTATATATAAGGGACGTTGAAGAAGAAGTCTCCTAAGCAGATATAGGAAGACCCTATTGAGAACCTCGTAACCATCTTCGATTATGTGTGTGTTTTCCTTTTTATGACACTACTCTCTGTCAAGGAGCTGCTATATTTGCCATTATGCTTATTAATTGCTGCGTTATATATGTTTGAATCGTGAAAGCCTCGAACTTTATTGTAAGTTGAAGTACATAACATTCTGTGGAATAGTTTAAATGTGCTTCATTTCCTTCCGGTATATTCAAATATCTACATATCGCTCTTCTGCTCTGAGCATCCACAATACAAACGCACAGTAATCCACAGAGGACAACATGGACAGCCACCTTGTTTACTGTAGCCTGCCAGAGAGGGCCACCAACATGACATCTCAAATCTTTAAAGTTTCTTTTTCAAAAAGCTATCTTTGTACATATGAGTTATCTACATTGGTGATGAGTGCTGTGTTTGTTGTATGCCAATCGTTTTATTTACTTTTTGACGTTTGACATACTACTTCCTAGCTCTCAGTCCCGCCCTGCAATTACAGTAAGTAACCATAAATAGACTAGTGATCGTAAACATGATATTGCATGCTTTAACCTGCCAAGTTGTAATATATTTACGTTCGAAACAGTATGGCTTTACTCGATGTTACTGATAGAGTTAGCTAGCCTCCAGGATTTGGCACGAAAAACACGCGTATTTAACAAGATTTGTCTTATAGCATTTTTTTTAGGCATCTTTTTCATACATAATAGTATCCAATGGTATTATATACAGTAATATTAATTCGCAACGGATTACTGCACCTTATAGTTCCAGTTCAAAGGATTACCCTGTAATGCTTTTATCTTTTTATTTACCAAAACCTATATTGTTCCTCAACTACGCTTCAAACTCTCACACTTCTAGGGTTGATCAACTTTTTATGTCAATCACTCTCGTTTGTCATAAAAAAGACAACCAACATCTTAAGCAACGTAATTACTGCTTAACATTAATTAAATCTTATATATGAAGTTGTCTGTCTTTAGAACATGACCATGGCATTTATACAGTTCATTTGCCTACCAAGGCTTGTCAAAGGTTGCATCTTCTGTCATGCTGACGTGAACAAACCCTAGTCCAATTTGCAACAAAGATCAGTCTGTGATAAAAGTAGTCCCTTTCCACCGTTGATTTCAGCTGTAAAGAAGTCTCAAAGTGGGACCTGAACCTACGAAACCTCATTTTCGCGACAGAAAATGAACAATCAAAACATAATACGTGAGAGGTGTAACATGTTAATTAGTGTAAGTAGTATATATATAAATATATATATATATACTGCAACAAAAAGCTCATAGAAATGATATGATGATAGATAGATAGAAAGCCGCGAGAGAGAGAGAGAGAGAGAGAGATGAGGAGGGTAAGTTTTGTCTGCTGGGAAAGAGCTAAGAGTACAGAATCTGATATGTCAAATCGTGTAGTTGGTCATTTGGAGTTATGTGGAGGCTGTGTAGGTGGGGATGGCTGTGAGTCATGTCTAAAAGGATAGATTATTTTTATTACTTTATGGCTTTAAAATGTAAGGATTGGGCTGTCATGTCAAACACAAACACTTAACACAAAAGTGAAAGAGAGAGAGGGTAGGGCTCTCTTACTCTGGTGGTATTTAGAAAACAGGAGGTGCCCAGTATTGGCAGAAGTTGCGGACAGAGAAGGTCAGTGAGAGTCAGAAGTGACACAACATTTTCTCGTTGCCAACATCAACGCTCGAGATACTTTCAGATTTCCTATTTCATATGTTTTAGCAAACACAGTACTATTAAACATGATGATAACTCTCTCTCTCTCTCTCTCTAATATATATATATATATATATATACACGCATGCCCCCGACTTTCGCTGCTGCTGCTGCTAACTAATCATTTCTCAAAGCCAATGAATCATCTTCTCTTGTCCGTAGGGTTCCGCTAAAATCACGTACCTAAGCAAATATCATTCTGTCTTTAAACATAAAAACGTAGATCATGACTTGAAAATGAAAGTTTTCTACAAGCAAACGATTCACTAAACACGTTTGTTTCCTGATATTCAACACCCTTTTCCTTTTTGAATTGATATCTTAAAATGGTAAGACTCGACTCAGCTCAGCAGCCGAGAGAATAAAGAAGATATAATTATGGAACGCAGATTGACCCTTGATTTATATATTTCTCCAAATGACATCTCCGTAGAGGTTATAGCTAGGGAACCAAGGGGATGGAGAAGCAAGAAGATGGTGACTTTATTCTACAAATTCACGCAACCACTAACAAATTGACTAAAGGGTGCTTAAGGAAGGATATTCTTTTGATTAGTCTTGATGGGTCATTTCTTAATTACGAAGAAGAGCATTGCTGTAGTCATTTCCCCAATAAGTGTACAAAAGAAAAATACAGCAGCCATGAAGAAAGAAGATCTAAGTTTAAAGAGTGGTATTTTTTAATTTAGAATAAATAAGATGACTTCTAAATATTTATCTTTCTTCATTAATATCTCTTATTTAAAATAGAATATAAATACTAAATATTTTAATTTGAATAATTAAATTTAACTATGTCTTTAAAATGTGACGTATATAATTTTAACCCAACTAAAAATTTAGTCAAACACTAGAAAGAAACTTTAAAATTTTAATAATATGATAATTACTCATATAAAAACATAGCATTAATAAAAAAATTCCTACTTGCCAAAAAAAAATTGAACATCAAGGGTAGTCCGAATTTTAATCTAATTTTGAGATTCTTCAATTCAGGTAGGTTGGTGTCTCCATAAGCTTCAATCACTGTTCCCAGTTTGAAGGTTTGCCGTGAGTCACGCAGACAAATTTTCAAAGCAGTGCAAGTACTTCATCACAGTATTATATTCCCTTTACTGTTCTTGTGGATGTTCTTGTTCGTTACAAAAGCTTGTTAACCCCATCAGCTAACACATCATAGAAGTAGTAAGAAAAGACATTGAAAGAAGATACCAAAAAGCCTATGCTTGCTCTCAACAATGTTGTCAATGGTTCATCAGAGAGAAAAAGAAACATCAGACTTTAACACTTCCTTTATCTATCTACAGTCATAAGTGCAACCAAGTTCATGTGGGGATTCATTTTGTTGTGTTTATTGGACACTTATATGGATATTCCAAGGGCTAATGCTAATTGGAATGCATATGGGGTGAAGTGGTAATCATAGAATTCTAAGCAGAATGTGAGCCAAACATATAGTGGTCCTGTCTTCAAAGCTGCAGGGTCTACACGTACTATGGTACTGCAACCATCAAGATAGTAAGGTAAGGTCACATCTTACGCAAAAATGGAAAGAGAAGTAAAGTGGTCCACAATACCAAAAGCCACCTAAGTTAAAGAATAGAGGGTTTCTTCCATTTTATCCTGCAAATTTACTAGATTATCTTCCTTTTGTTTGCTTTTCAAGTTTCACTTCATTAATTCTCCTTGTCTTTATGTTCACAATTTACTCCTATTATTTACGTTGAAGTTTTTAAATTATAGACAATAATTATATCCGTATCTGTAATCTTTCAGGTACGATTCAGATGCATGTGTTACTAATAATTGCATTTGCATTAACGCAATATATGTTCCATAATGTAAATATCTATGATGAATATCTGGTGTGAGGAACATGATTGGTAGGGTTTGAAAGGAGAAAGTCTACTCTTGTTATGTAACTCAATTTGATTCTTTGAATCCAACTGGCCCAAAAAAAATGGATGGTTCTCTGCACTTTATTTTGGAAGGCAATGTGCAGGTATTTCGCAAAAGGCATTCCTGAAAAATGAACATGCATGAATGGCAAGGCCAGCAAAATCTTTGAATCCGTCTTCCTGTATTTATGGCAATCACAATCAAGTGATGTGTTCAAGCATCAATGTTGAATTGCAAACAGAAGTCCCGAAATACACGGCATCTTTTTGCCCAGGACCATATGATGTACTGCTCTGTGCTAATATGTTCCCTTTACATTTATTTCTTTCTTCTGTATAGGGGGAGGCCATTAGTTCTTTAAAGGAGTGGGGTTACCAACTCTTTCTTTGCTGCTTAGGGCTTTTCTTCATGTAATAATTGGTTCTTATGCAATATTTTACAGATTCTGTTTCCCACCAATAATAAAGGGTTTCAATTTCCAGAAGGCATGTTTCCTACCATTAATAATGGGTTCGGTGCAAAAAAATGCTGAGAAGGATGCCTTCCTGAACAAGGGATTTCGAATTATATTCGTATCTGCAGATAAAAAGAACCTGCGGACTCTTCCAAATTGGCCCTAATAATGGATTTCTTTGCTTCATTAATGGGTTTAGATCAAACATGATAAATACATACGATCCCTTGAGTTTTAGCCTGATCAGGTAGGTTTCCCGGAAAAACTGAGAGAGGTTTGGTTCAGTTGGCCTCATTCAGCATTGCGTTCAACTCATAGGTCCTTTTGGTTTGCTTCTCAGTTCCATAGAATTGAATGACAAGTACTCCGCCAACTAAGTTTACTGGTATAACCAGACCGTCAACCTTGCAAACCCTTTAAGTGCAAAAAGCCATAACTGTCATAGACCCCTCTTGCACTTTGCAGCATAACAATGTTAAAAATAACTTCGTCATCAACTACCGAGCTCATATTACGATTGATATCCTAAACCAAGGGGAATATTGAAACGCCATCTTCTAATACTAGAAATCTTATCAAGGTGGCATACTGGCATCTTCCTTTTGTAAAGTCGGAGGCTCCTGTGACAGAGATCCTTAAAATAAAGGGACAACATAAAATTCCCCTTTAATCTACAACCTACAGCTGGATTTTGACCAAGAGATAAAGTGTGTCCCAAAAGTCCAGGTTAGTGAGTTCTCAGAAGGAACTCAATATTGGTCGTTTCGCACGACAAGTAAAAGATAAAGCCATGAGCTTCATTTCAAACGTATACCTAAAATGGCTAAGCATGCAGGCCATCCCATCCACGAGAGGAAGCTATCAATGGCATTATGAGCACGAGACTTGCTCCACGGCTTTAAATTTTCCACAAACATATATCACGGTTCAAAGAACCTTTATTCATGCAATGACTTCTAGAATTCTACAACAAGGATTAAGGAGTAATTGAATGGTCCAATTTTAATCAATTAAACTTATTTAAGAAATGATTTAAAGTTACATATGTTTAGAATTAAATAAATTTAATTTTGAATTATAGAGAATTATTTAAAAATTATGATAAAATAAAAAATTAATTAATTTTTATTATGCAAATTTTATTGTGTCATTAAAAGTATTGTTAGAGAAGGCCAGGAAACTCTCTAAAATTTGGTGACAGGAGAAGCGAAGAAGGTGCGACATTAAACTCTAAAAGCTAATTAAGTTTAAGATACTGCTATGAAGGACGACAAATTCATTTTTAAGTACTTCACAAGAGTGTTAGAAGTAGTGAATACAATAAAGACGTTTGCTAAAACTATTCAGGATTTTCAAGTTATAGAGAAGGTCCAATCTCTTAACTCAAAATTCAATTATGTAGTAATAGTTATTGAAAAATTCAAAGATTTGAGCAGTATTATTGTTGTTCAACAAAGCGTATCTTTACTAATTCATGATGAAAGAATGAATTGTGATAAAAAGAATCCAGCAGAATTGTCCTTAAAACACAAAACAAATTTCATGTAGAGAACTAGAAAAATACAATTGGTATGTGAAATTGAACATAGACATGGATGAGGACATGGGAACACATGGAGTCAAGGAAGAGGAAGAAGAGAACAAGATTTTTCTAGTGAAAATTGACCTCAAAATTTTTGACGTGGTTAAGGAAGAGCAAGAGGAAGGGGAAAATATAATTTTGACATAAATAATACAAGGAGAAGAGGCCCAAGTTGAATATTATTCGGGTGGTAAGCATGACCATTATTCTTAAAATTGCTTTTCTAAGAATGAAGATAAGGTAAAATTAGTAAAAACCAATGTAAAATGCAATCAAGGAAACTTTACTCCTTTTAATGAAGGATGAGTTGAAAGGAGAAAAAACTTTATGTGATATGAACTTAGGAATATACTTTAGCATACTCATAAACATGTTTAAATCGAATCCAATAAAGCTTAAAAATATGACAAAAGAATTGACTAGTTGATTATGAAGAATCAAGAAATGAAGTCATTAAATGCTTGAACGTCATAAAGAAGGAATTCTTTGATAAGTTCAAAGTTAACAAGTAATATAATTTCTAACGACTCTCTAACAACAAATATCTCAAACTTATTCTAACTAAAAAGAAATATTTCTTAAATACTAAATAATAAAATACTAGAATTTCAAATGGGCATGCATAACCTGGTACATAGTATATGTCTGGTCATGTTGGTTACAAACTTTTTAATACCAATAGTTGTAGTTTAGAATATGTCAATGACTAAGATCATGAATCCTTGTGTAACTTTATGAAATTAGATATATTTTGAGTATGCATGTGATTAAGATAATGTTTTACAACTGAGTTTTATAGAAAGTTACGTAGGTTAGTATATGTTTGAGTTCACATTCAAGTCTTCAACCTTATCTTGAAATGAGATGACTAATGTTTATCCTTCAATTTGGTTTGATTCCAAATGTGTAGCCACTTTCCTTATAACAGAATTAAACGCATCTTGAAGTCTTTCCCTCCTTGCTCATATGATTAGTCTACTTGGCAAATTTAAAGGATTAAAGGTCACTTGATTCTTATTATTCCCTCCTTCTTCGGAAATAATCCTAATCAAATCGTTACCTATATTAAAAGGAGTTAAATCATAAATATTAGAATTAGAGCTCACATTTTACTCACTTGGAAGATTTATTAAGCATCACCAATGATCAATTCAACAATTTAAAATAGACCATTACTTTTTGGTTGCAACTTAGATCTTCTTTGATTCGAGAATCTCTCTTTTCTCTTATGCATCCCTAATCACTTGGTTTAAAGGTAATTCTCTTTCTCCCCTTATTAGTTTTTTTAATGTATATTCATCATTTTTTCTTTCAATGTGTTATTAAATATTTTCGTTTAGTTATTTCATTATGTCATCTTTCTTTTTACCATCCAAGCTACTTCTCTTATCAATAGGTAAAGGAACCAAATCTATGGAGTTAGTAGGTTAAAGCCATAAACGATCTCAAAATATGAATGACTAGTAGTATTATGAACAACTTTATTATATGAAAATTCAACAAACAACAAACAACTTGTCCAATTTTTAAATTATTTTGAATGATAGCATATAATAAAGTAGTTAAAATCTTATATGGTACCTTAATTTGACCATCATTTTGAGGATAACAAGTAGTTACAACTAACAATTTAATTCCTCGTAAGACCTTTCAAAAGTAACTAAAGAACTTTAACATTTTTATCAAACATAATATTCCTAAGAATAAAATGGAGTCATAATATCTCCCTAAAGAGTAAATTAGCTATATTGGTTACATCAACAATTTTATTATTTGTAATAAAATGTCATATTTAAAAACCTATCAACAACAACATAGATAGAATCTTGGGCAAACCAAAAACAAAATCCATATAAGTATCAAATCAAGGTTTACTAATGACTAGCAAATGAATATACAAATAATGTAGGTATAACTTTATACTTAACTTGTGTATATGTAATGCAATAAGCAAAATTCCTTTCAACATCACAATGCATGTAAGGCAAAAAGAAATGTTCAAAAAAATGACCCATCAATCCTCCCTCGTGTGCGTCTCACACTAGCAACTCTTTTTAAAGAACTCTTAAGCACAAATAATTTATTTTTCTTAATCAAAAGTCCATTATGCCTAAAGAATTTTCAAAAACAATTATCTCAACAACCTTAAGATATATGAAAAATTAGTTTCATTCTCATATAATTTCTTAACATTCTTAAAGATTAACAATTCTGGATTCTATATAGATTAAGGTGTATTTTAGGGACAATGCATCATTCACGATATTTGTCTAACCTTGCTTATACTTGATTGTATAAGAGAATGTCTTACTGAACTTCATCACTTAGCATGTTGTCAATTCAACTTCCCTTGCCTTGTTAAATAATAAACTCTTTTAGTCTATATAAATAATAAACTCTTTTAGACTAAAAATAATGTCGGCAAGTCTCTAAACTCTTACTAATGCATAAAACTCTTTGTCATAAGCTAGATAGTTGAGAGCAACTCCATTAAGTTTCTCATTAAAGTAGTTAAGTGGGTGATTTTCCTATAATTAAATAGCATTAATACCTATTCTCGACACATCACACTCAATCTTAAAGATTTTAAAAAATTTAAGTAAAGCTAATAAAGGAGTGAAATATAACCTTTTTATTCAAATGAAAAATACATTCTTATTCATCACCTACTTAAAAATAATATTTTTAACAACTTTAGTGAGTGGTGCATTTAGTGTACTAAAATCTTTCACAAACCTACAATAAAAACTAGTTAAACTATGAAAACTCCTCTCATTAATTATAGATTTAGGTGTAAGCCACTCTTGGATAGTCTTAATCTTCTCTTCATTCACCTCTATCCCTTTTGCATTCACAATAAATCTATTCAAAACTACTTTATCTATGGAAAAGGAAAACTTCTTGGATTAGTATACAATTTTCTTGTCTTAAAACTTTAAAAATAATTTTTATATACTCAACATGTTCATATAAAGTCTTACTATAGATCAGAATATCATTAAAATAAACAATAGAAAATTTTTCAAAAATTATGCAAATATGGTTTACTAACCTCATTAAGGTACTAGGTGATTAGTTAATTCAAAGGCATCACTAACCACTTATATAAGTCATATTTTCTTTTAAAAGTTGTCTTTTTACATATTACCTTCTTTCATCCTAAGTTGATGACGTCCATTTTTGAAATCAATATTTGAAAATGTATAAGAACATATAACTCATTAAACATGTCATCTAATCTAGGAATGAAATATCAACATTTTATCATTATTTTGTTGATAGCTAGATAGTTAACACACTTTCTAAATGACCCATCCTTCTTAAGAATAAGTAAGATCAAAATATGGCATGCACTTATACTCTCTCTAACATACTCCTTTTAAAACAATCTCTTTAACTGACCTTTAGAGCTCTTTAGTCTCCTTTGAGTTACTTCTATGGACTAATTGATTAGAAAGGATCGTACCGAGTATGAAATCAATTTGATGTTCTATTCCTTTTATTAAAGGTAAACTACTAGAGATAAATTTGGGGAATACATCTTAGAAATCTTGTAAAAAAGAAACAAAAATATTAGGCAATGAAATGTTCAAATTGTTACCATTAAAATAAGCTTATTTGTACAAAGTATAATTATAGGCTAGTTAGAATAAAAAACCCTCTTGATCTCACTCTTTTTATCATAAAATCTCAATTATTTATTTATTTTTTCTTTCAACACTCTCTTCTTTCTCTCTAAAATTTTCTCCTCCTTTTTATCTTTTCACTAAGTTCATTTTATTTTCTTTTTCTTTTTTAATATATCGTCCACATTGTTTAGCTCACTTTCCTATTTTCTTCTCTCTTCTTAACTTGAGCTAATCCTTAAAAACTTATTTAGGTATCAATGGAAAAATATTAAAAGTTTGTTGTTTATAAGTCCATCTATTATCACCCTTTTATCAAATTCTCAATGTCTCTCTACAAGAGTATAGTCATCATACATAGACAACATATCACACTACATCTCATCACATTATCTTCCAACCGAAAATAAAACCAATACTTGTTTAGTAACTGATAAGTTGTTGTTCTTGATATATTTTATCTCCATTTTGTCATCGTTTTTGTATTCAGTGATGTTAAATTGCATTTAGTTTTTGTGAATCTAGTACTGCTCCTTTGTTCTTGGTATTTGTAGGTGTTTTGGGAAGATAATGAAGCAAACTCGAGGAATACACGGTCTACCCGTGTAAAAACACATAGCCCGTGTAAAGTAGAAGTTTAAAGTTGCAGACCCGAAAGAAACACGATCTGAATGTGTAGATTCACACGGACCGCATCTTTCGAAGCGAGAACACATAACCAGACCCAAAAGTTACACGGTCTGACCGTGTATATTCACACGGTCCGTGTATGACAATTTTTCTTGACAGTTTCGGTGATCAAAAGGCAGTTTTTTGGAGAGTCGAGGGGGGATTTTAGAGAGAGTACTTTTCTGGAGAGTGGGAAGGGAAGTAGAATGACAAAAGGAATCAAAGAAAAAGGAAAACTTGAAGATTGAGAAATCTAGATTCAAGAAGCAATTGGATTTCCTTCTCCTACTTTTTCCATTTATTATTTATCTTTCATGTTCATGTTTATAATTTTTACTTTTAGGTTGAATTCAGTCATGACTCTGTAAATTCTCTTATTCTAAGATGTTTGTTTCAACTTGGGATTTATGTATTAAACCTTATATCTTTACTTCTAAATTCAACGTTGACTTGATTTTAGTAAAGTAATTTTGTCTAATATTGATTTGATCTTTCTAATTTAGGGTTTCTAATTGAATAATGATAGATGTTAAATTAGGTACTGAAAAGTGATATTTAATTACTTCGAAAGAATTAATTGATAAAACTGGATTAATGTAATGGAATAGTATTTCATTTCATAAGGATGACATGATTTCTTTGTTAGGATGAACTCCTAGAATATTGGTTCAAATTCTGTTAATCGTGTATCAATATTTCCTTAACAAAACAACTTTCATATTCAATTGCTTAGCAAATATAGAAGGTATAAATTTAGTATTTTGACTTAGTCCTTGTGGATCAACACTTGATTGATGCAACTAAACCAGTATACTTGCAGGCCACTATCAAGTTTTTGGCGCCGTTGTCGGGAACTTGTGTCAAATATTGAATTTTTCTGAACAAAGTTGACTAAGTTTTACTTAATTCCATTTTCGTTATAGGTTTATTTGTATATACTTTGCATATAAGTTTGTTCACTCTCATTTGTGTTTCTCGTGCAGTGGTAAACTGAGATTTATATGCAATTTACTTTCATAGCCCCATTTGATCCTAAGATCGAAAGAACATATCACAGGAGAAAGAAACAGAGGTTTGTAAATAAGAAGGTAATATGATGGCAGAAGGAGTAGGACCATGACTCCGTGATTATACAGAGCCGGGGGTTTAAGAAAACACTTCAGGGATTCGGAATCCAACTGTGGAAGCAAATAATTTTGAGTTGAAACCAGCCCTTATATCTATGATGCAGCAGTCGCAATTTGGAGGCTCACCTGTCGAGGATCCGAATATGCACTTAACGATATTCCTTGAAGTTTGTGATACTCTGAAAATGAATGGAGTCACCTCAGATTGCATCCGTCTCCGCCTTTTTCCATTCTCTTTAAAGGATAAGGCAAGAGCATGGCTTCATTCACTTCCAGCTGGATCTATTACTACATGGGATCAACTGTCCAGGACGTTCTTAGCCAAGTATTTTCCTCCAAACAAAACGACAAATCTCAGGAATCAAATCTCAACATTCACACAGAAAGATGATGAGATACTGTATGAAGAGTGAGAGCGTTATAAAGATTTACTTCGGTTGTGTCCACACCATGGCTTACCATCTTGGATGGTCCTTCATAATTTCTACAATGGATTACTCCAGTCAATGAGGACCTTAATTGACGCTGCAGCTGGTGGAGCAATTTTGAATAAAACTTATGTTGATGCATACAATCTCATTAAAGAGATGGCTCTCAATCACTACCAATAGTCCAATGAACGAGGAGTAGCAAAACATACTCCAGGTAAGTATGAAGTTGATGCACTTACTGTACTTTCTGCTAAAGTTGATGCCATGTCTCATAGGTTAGATCGTTTGAATGTTAATTCTGTGAATGTTAATAGTTCTACTTCTGCCTGTGAAATTTGTGGTTATGTTGATCATTTATCTGTTAATTATCAAGTTGGTAGTCCTTTTGCCCAATATCAGGATAGCGACCAAGTTCATGCCACTAATAATCTTAACCAAAGACCTCAATTTGACCCACATTCAAACACTTACAACCTAAGATGGAGGAACAATCCAATTTTCTCCTGGAGGAATAACCAAAACCTCCCATTTTAGCCAAACATTAGGCCACCTCCTGGATTTCAAAGACCTTCCAATCCACCAGGACCTCTAAAATCAAACCTGGAAAGTATAATGGAATCCATGTTACTAGCCCAAAGACAACAAGATGAAACCATCAAGCAATTAATCTCTAAGGTAGACCTGTTAGCTGCTTATAACAAGTTGCTTGAGAACCAAATAGCAAATTAGGCTAGTTCGTCGACCACACCACTAGGTAAATTACCTATTCAACCTGAAACAAATCCTAGGCAGCATTGTAAAGCTGTGACATTGAGAAGTGGAAAGCAAATGGCAGGACCCCATGATCCTAGGAATGGATCTGCAAAAGAGGGCGAAGTTGAAACTCAGGACAGGACTAGTCGAGAAATAGAAGTTGAGTTGGAAAAGGAGAGTGAGGATGATCATCCTTCTAAGGAACTACAAAAGCCATCTCAAAAAACCATACATTCCACCAATCCCCTTTCCTCATAGAATGGCCAAAGCTAAGTTAGATGCTCAATTTGGAAATTCTTAGAAGTTCTTAAAAAGCTTTACATCAACATTCCTTTAACCGATGCACTTTCTTAAATGCCTTCTTATGCTAAATTTTTAAAAGAAATTTTGTTAAATAAAAGAAAGTTAGAAGAGCATGAAACTGTTGCCTTGACTGTTGAATGTAGTGCTGCCATTCAAAACAAGCTTCCTCCGAAACTCAAAGATCATGGTAGTTTTTCACTACAGGGAAATTCATGATTTGCGACCGAACATTACCGACGGTATCAAAACCGTTGTAAATACCGACTGAATAAATCGTTCGGTCGGAGAAGTTGGCTGGAAGTTGAAACGTAGCGACCGATCAATATTCGGTCGTAAAACTTAAGTGAGTGTTATTTACCGACCGAAGACGGTAAAAACGTCAGCCACTTAAAACCTACCGCTCTCTTTTTTTCCTCTCCCCCGCGCATTTTCTCTCCTTCCTCCCTTCGCCACACCTGCCTTCGTCTCCCTTGGTGTCTCCGGCGACCAGCGTTTCTTCTTCTCCGGTGACTTGGGTTTCCTGCTTCTTCTCCCTTCCGCACGTGCTCCTCTCCCTGCCGCAGCTGCTTCCTCTCCGACCACGAC